>JBBGZY010002543.1:0-20000 GCA_037952925.1 Lithobates clamitans | reverse complement strand
TGTACTGGGATTGGGGTGTACTTGGAGTGGGGTGTATATGTCAGTGGGGTGTACTGGGATTGGGGTGTATATGTCAGTGGGGTGTACATGTCAGTGGGGTGTACATGTCAGTGGGGTGTACTGGGATTGGGGTGTATATGTCAGTGGGGTGTACTGGGATTGGGGTGTATATGTCAGTGGGGTGTACTGGGATTGGGGTGTATATGTCAGTGGGGTGTACTGGGATTGGGGTGTATATGTCAGTGGGGTGTACTGGGATTGGGGTGTACATGTCAGTGGGGTGTACTGGGATTGGGGTGTACATGTCAGTGGGGTGTACTGGGATTGGGGTGTACATGTCAGTGGGGTGTACTGGGATTGGGGTGTACATGTCAGTGGGGTGTACTGGGATTGGGGTGTACATGTCAGTGGGGTGTACTGGGATTGGGGTGTATATGTCAGTGGGGTGTACATGTCAGTGGGGTGTACATGTCAGTGGGGTGTACATGTCAGTGGGGTGTACATGTCAGTGGGGTGTACATGTCAGTGGGGTGTACATGTCAGTGGGGTGTACATGTCAGTGGGGTGTACATGTCAGTGGGGTGTACTGGGATTAGGGTGTATATGTCAGTGGGGTGTACATGACGTGGGGTGTACTGGGAGTGGAGTGTACATGACAGTAGGGTGTACTTGGAGTGGGGTGTATATGACAGTGGGGTGTACTGGGATTGAGGTGTTTATGTCAGTGGGGTGTATATGACAGTAGGGTGTACTGGGATTGGGGTGTACTTGGAGTGGGGTGTACATGTCAGTGGGGTGTACATGTCAGTGGGGTGTACTGGGATTGGGGTGTATATGACAGTGGGGTGTACTGGGATTGGGGTGTATATGACAGTGGGGTGTACTGGGATTGGGGTGTATATGTCAGTGGGGTGTACTGGGATTGGGGTGTATATGTCAGTGGGGTGTACTGGGATTGGGGTGTATATGTCAGTGGGGTGTACTGGGATTGGGGTGTATATGTCAGTGGGGTGTACTGGGATTGGAGTGTATATGTCAGTGGGGTGTACTGGGATTGGGGTGTACATGTCAGTGGGGTGTACATGTCAGTGGGGTGTACTGGGATTGGGGTGTATATGTCAGTGGGGTGTACTGGGATTGGGGTGTATATGTCAGTGGGGTGTACTGGGATTGGGGTGTATATGTCAGTGGGGTGTACTGGGATTGGGGTGTACATGTCAGTGGGGTGTACTGGGATTGGGGTGTATATGTCAGTGGAGTGTACTGGGATTAGGGTGTATATGTCAGTGGGGTGTACATGACGTGGGGTGTACTGGGAGTGGAGTGTACATGACAGTAGGGTGTACTGGGATTGGGGTGTACTGGGATTGGGGTGTATATGTCAGTGGGGTGTACTGGGATTGGGGTGTACATGTCAGTGGGGTGTACATGTCAGTGGGGTGTACATGTCAGTGGGGTGTACATGTCAGTGGGGTGTACTGGGATTGGGGTGTACATGTCAGTGGGGTGTACTGGGATTGGGGTGTATATGTCAGTGGGGTGTACTGGGATTGGAGTGTATATGTCAGTGGGGTGTACTGGGATTGGGGTGTACATGTCAGTGGGGTGTACTGGGATTGGGGTGTATATGTCAGTGGGGTGTACTGGGATTGGGGTGTATATGTCAGTGGGGTGTACTGGGATTGGGGTGTATATGTCAGTGGAGTGTACTGGGATTTGGGTGTACATGTCAGTGGGGTGTACATGACGTGGGGTGTACTGGGAGTGGAGTGTACATGACAGTAGGGTGTACTTGGAGTGGGGTGTATATGACAGTGGGGTGTACTGGGATTGGGGTGTATATGACAGTGGGGTGTACTGGGATTGGGGTGTATATGACAGTAGGGTGTACTGGGATTGGGGTGTATATGTCAGTGGGGTGTACTGGGATTTGGGTGTACATGTCAGTGGGGTGTACATGACGTGGGGTGTACTGGGAGTGGAGTGTACATGACAGTAGGGTGTACTTGGAGTGGGGTGTATATGACAGTGGGGTGTACTGGGATTGGGGTGTATATGACAGTAGGGTGTACTGGGATTGGGGTGTACTGGGATTGGGGTGTATATGTCAGTGGGGTGTACTGGGATTGGGGTGTATATGTCAGTGGGGTGTACATGTCAGTGGGGTGTACTGGGATTGGGGTGTATGTCAGTGGGGTGTACTGGGATTGGGGTGTTTATGTCAGTGGGGTGTACTTGGAGTGGGGTGTATATGTCAGTGGGGTGGAAATGTTAGTGGTGGGTACTGAGATGGGGGGGGGGGGGGGGGGGTTGTACTGGGATGGGGGAGGGGTGATCATGTCATTGAGGTGTCAGATGACGTCACTCACCGGCTGGACCTCGGTCTCAGTGGTCACCGTACTAGACGCGGCTCCTCCCACCACCGCCGTCCCGGAGGATTCGGCCATGTCACGTGACGTTACGCTCCCCCCGGGGTACACCACTACACCCAGGAACCGTCCGCTCTCCTGTGTGTAAGGACAGAGCGTCCACTCAACCGCTTCCGGCGCTCTATCCCACCACTTCCGCCCTCCTCTATGATATAGATGAAGGAGGCTTCTGGTTATTGGTGAATTGAAATAAAAATAAAAACATTTTATTGTGTAATTCTGACAGAATATAAATTAATAATTACAGAACGGTTCAACTGTTGAAACGAGAAAAAAGACGGGTAATTCCATGTACTTCCGCCATAGAGAAAAATGGAGGCTACTATGACACATAACTAAATCACACGATTTACAAATGTATTCGAAAATATTGTTGTTATTTATTAATGGTAAATATTACCCAACACTATTGTAAGATTACATTTAATACAACGATAATACAATGTAGCATTGGTTGTCAGGCATTAGAGAAGAAGAATATATGTCGTCAATTACTCTTCAGTAAGCGAAGGGTGTCAGCCATATTATCAAAGACAAACACGCAGCGTATGATCAGTCAGGCTCAGGCAAAATGTCCGCCTACAGAAGACATCCAGAGGATCAGAACACGCGCTCTAGAGACCAGTCAGCGACAAGTGGGCAGGCCGATGTCCCCAGCTTCTCACGTGACACCCCTTCCACCAATCAGCGTCCCTGCGGCTCTTTCCCAGCGACATGTGTCTCCTGTGTTGATAAATTCGCGCCGAGCTGCCTGAAAAGTGGCGGAGGTATCGGCGGCCGGTGCGGGGAGACTGCCGGGCTCTCCGTCAGAGAGTGCGGGTGTCAGTTGCTATGGCGACGGCGTCCCAATAGCGGCTTCCGGCGGAAGTAGAAGCGGGGAGGAAAAAGGGGGGAGCGAGTAGAGAGAGGGGGAGGCAGAGGCTGCAGAGACCTGAGGCAGGGAAGGAAGAGGCTGAGAGTCACGTGACGGCAGGGTAGGTGCTGTTGATGTCACTGACCGACGTGTTACGTCATCACCCGGTCCATGACACCCCTTGTGAGGCCATTGTGTGTTATGTGACGTCATCACCCCTCTGTGTGTGTCTGGAGTCCATCATCACCTGTCAGAGCATCCTAAGACCCCCATCAATGTGTGTGAGACCCCTGTCCCCCCATCCAGGTGTCCCCGTCCTCACATTTAACCCGTGTCCCCGTATATAATCTGCCTCCGATCTCAGGAGGTGTCCCCGTCATTGGATGTAGCCGGTGTCACCGAATATAATGGGCCCCTGATCTCAGTAGGTGTCCCCCAATATAACGGGCCCCTGATCTCAGGAGGTGTCCCCCAATATAACGGGCCCCTGATCTCAGGAGGTATCCCTTGTATGTAGCCCGTGTTCCCCAATATAATGGGCCCCTGATCTCAGGATGTGTCTCCGTTGTTTGCACCCGGTGTCCCCAAATTTAACGGGCCCCTGATCTCAGGAGGTGTCCCCATCATTGTTTGTAGCTGGTGTCCCCCCAATATAACGGGCCCCTGATCTCAGGATGTGTCCCTGAATTTAACGGGCCCCCGATCTCAGGAGGTGTCCCGGTCATTGTTTGTAGCTGGTGTCCCCCCAATATAATGGGCCCCCGATCTCAGGAGGTGTCCCCGTCATTGTATGTGGCTGGTGTCCCCCAATATAACGGGCCCCTGATGTCAGGATGTGTCCCTGAATTTAATGGGCCCCTGATCTCAGGAGGTGTCCCCGTCATTGTATGTGGCTGGTGTCCCCCAATATAACGGGCCCCTGATGTCAGGATGTGTCCCTGAATTTAATGGGCCCCTGATCTCAGGAGGTGTCCCGGTCATTGTTTGTAGCTGGTGTCCCCCCAATATAATGGGCCCCTGATCTAAGGAGGTGTCCCCGTCATCGTATGGAGCTGCTGTCCTCAAAATATAATGGGCCCCTGAACTCAGGAGGTATCCCCATCATTGTATGTAGCTGGTATCCCCCAATATAATGGGCCCCTGATCTCAGGAGGTGTCCCCATCACTGTTTGTAGCTGGTGTCCCCCCAATATAACGGGCCCCTGATCTCAGGATGTGTCCCTGAATTTAATGGGCCCGCGATCTCAGGATGTGTCCCCGTCATTGTATGTGGCTGGTGTCCCCCAATATAACGGGCCCCTGATGTCAGGATGTGTCCCTGAATTTAATGGGCCCGCGATCTCAGGATGTGTCCCCGTCATTGTATGTGGCTGGTGTCCCCCAATATAACGGGCCCCTGATCTCAGGACGTGTCCCTGAATTTAATGGGCCCCCGATCTCAGAATGTGTCCCTGTCGTATGTAGCTGGTATCCCCCAATATAATGGGCCCCTGATCTCAGGAGATGTCCCCATCATTGTTTGTAGCTGGTGTCCCCCCAATATAACGGGCCCCTGATCTCAGGATGTGTCCCTGAATTTAATGGGCCCGCGATCTCAGGATGTGTCCCCGTCATTGTATGTGGCTGGTGTCCCCCAATATAACGGGCCCCTGATGTCAGGATGTGTCCCCGAATTTAATGGGCCCCTGATCTCAGGAGGTGTCCCGGTCATTGTTTGTAGCTGGTGTCCCCCCAATATAATGGGCCCCTGATCTAAGGAGGTGTCCCCGTCATCGTATGGAGCTGCTGTCCTCAAAATATAATGGGCCCCTGAACTCAGGATGTATCCCCATCATTGTATGTAGCTGGTATCCCCCAATATAACGGGCCCCTGATCTCAGGAGGTGTCCCCCAATATAATGGGCCCCTGATCTCAGGAGGTGTCCCCCAATATAATGGGCCCCTGATCTCAGGAGGTGTCCCCCAATATAACGGGCCCCTGATCTCAGGAGGTATCCCTTGTATGTAGCCCGTGTTCCCCAATATAATGGGCCCCTGATCTCAGGAGGTGTCCCCCAATATAACGGGCCCCTGATCTCAGGAGGTATCCCTTGTATGTAGCCCGTGTTCCCCAATATAATGGGCCCCTGATCTCAGGATGTGTCTCCGTTGTTTGCACCCGGTGTCCCCAAATTTAACGGGCCCCTGATCTCAGGAGGTGTCCCCATCATTGTTTGTAGCTGGTGTCCCCCCAATATAACGGGCCCCTGATCTCAGGATGTGTCCCTGAATTTAAGGGCCCCCGATCTCAGAATGTGTCCCCGTCATTGTATGTGGCTGGTGTCCCCCAATATAACGGGCCCCTGATGTCAGGATGTGTCACTGAATTTAATGGGCCCCTGATCTCAGGAGGTGTCCCTGTCATTGTTTGTAGCTGGTTTCCCCCTAATATAATGGGCCCCTGATCTAAGGAGGTGTCCCCGTCATCGTATGGAGCTGCTGTCCTCAAAATATAATGGGCCCCTGAACTCAGGATGTATCCCCATCATTGTATGTAGCTGGTATCCCCCAATATAATGGGCCCCTGATCTCAGGAGGTGTCCCTGAATTTAACGGGCCCCCGATCTCAGGAGGTGTCCCGGTCATTGTTTGTAGCTGGTGTCCCCCCAATATAATGGGCCCCTGATGTCAGGATGTGTCCCTGAATTTAATGGGCCCCTGATCTAAGGAGGTGTCCCCGTCATTGTATGTGGCTGGTGTCCCCCAATATAACGGGCCCCTGATGTCAGGATGTGTCCCTGAATTTAATGGGCCCCTGATCTCAGGAGGTGTCCCCGTCATTGTATGTGGCTGGTGCCCCCCAATATAACGGGCCCCTGATGTCAGGATGTGTCCCTGAATTTAATGGGCCCCTGATCTCAGGAGGTGTCCCGGTCATTGTTTGTAGCTGGTGTCCCCCCAATATAATGGGCCCCTGATCTCAGGATGTGTCCCTGAATTTAATGGGCCCGCGATCTCAGGATGTGTCCCCGTCATTGTATGTGGCTGGTGTCCCCCAATATAACGGGCCCCTGATCTCAGGACGTGTCCCTGAATTTAATGGGCCCCCGATCTCAGAATGTGTCCCTGTCGTATGTAGCTGGTGTCCCCCAATATAACGGGCCCCTGATGTCAGGATGTGTCCCCGAATTTAATGGGCCCCTGATCTCAGGAGGTGTCCCGGTCATTGTTTGTAGCTGGTGTCCCCCCAATATAATGGGCCCCTGATCTAAGGAGGTGTCCCCGTCATCGTATGGAGCTGCTATCCTCAAAATATAATGGGCCCCTGAACTCAGGATGTATCCCCATCATTGTATGTAGCTGGTATCCCCCAATATAATGGGCCCCTGATCTCAGGAGGTGTCCCCATCATTGTTTGTAGCTGGTGTCCCCCCAATATAACGGGCCCCTGATCTCAGGATGTGTCCCTGAATTTAATGGGCCCGCGATCTCAGGATGTGTCCCCATCATTGTATGTGGCTGGTGTCCCCCAATATAATGGGCCCCTGATCTCAGGACGTGTCCCTGAATTTAATGGGCCCCCGATCTCAGAATGTGTCCCTGTCGTATGTAGCTGGTATCCCCCAATATAATGGGCCCCTGATCTCAGGAGGTGTCCCCATCATTGTTTGTAGCTGGTGTCCCCCCAATATAACGGGCCCCTGATCTCAGGATGTGTCCCTGAATTTAATGGGCCCGCGATCTCAGGATGTGTCCCCGTCATTGTATGTGGCTGGTGTCCCCCAATATAACGGGCCCCTGATCTCAGGACGTGTCCCTGAATTTAATGGGCCCCCGATCTCAGAATGTGTCCCCGTCGTATGTAGCTGGTGTCCCCCCAATATAACGGGCCCCTGATCTCAGGAGGTGTCCCTGAATTTAATGGGCCCCTGATCTCAGAATGTGTCCCCGTCGTATGTAGCTGGTGTCCCCCCAATATAACGGGCCCCTGATCTCAGGAGGTTTCCCTGTCGTCGTATGGAGCTGCTGTCCTGGAAATATAATGGGCCCCTGAACTCAGGATGTATCCCCATCATTGTATGTAGCTGGTATGCCCCAATATAATGGGCCCCTGATATCAGGAGGTGTCCACGTCTTTGTATGTAGCCGGTGTTCCCAAATTGAATGGGCCCCTGATCTCAGGAGGTGTCCCTGTATATAAATCTGCTCCTGATCTCCGGCTGTGTTCCTGTCATTGTAAGTAGCCGATGTCCCCCCCAATATAATGGGCCCCTGATCTCAGGAGGTGTCCCCATCACTGTATGTAGCCGGTGTCCCCGAATTAAATGGGCCCCTGGTCTCAGGATGTGTCCCCAAATTGAATGGGCCCCTGATCTCAGAAGGTGTCCCCATATATAATAGGCCCCTGATCTCTGGATGTGTCTCCATCATTGTATGTATGCGGTGTCCCCCAATGTAATGTGCCCCCAATTTCAGGATGTGTCCCTGTCGTGTGTAGCTGGTGTCCCCGAATATAATGGGCCCCTGATCTCAGGATGTTTTACCTTCATTGTATGTACCCGGTGTCCCCCAATCTAATGGGCCCCTGTTCTCAGGATGTGTCCCCGTTGTATGTAGCCGGTGTCCCCCAATATAATGGGCCCCTGTTCTCAGGATGTGTCCCCGTTGTATGTAGCCGGTGTCCCCCAATATAATGGGCCCCTGTTCTCAGGATGTGTCCCCGTCGTATGTAGCCGGTGTCCCCCAATATAATGGGCCCCTGATCTCAGGATGTGTCGCCGGTGTCCCCCAATATAATGGGCCCCTGTTCTCAAGAGGTGTCCTCGTCATTGTATGTAGCTGGTGTCCCCCAATATAATGGGCCCCTGATCTCAGGATGTGTCCCTGTCGTATGTAGCCGGTGTCCCCCAATCTAATGGGCCCCTGATCTCAGGAGGTGTCCCCATCATTGTATGTAGCCGGTGTCCCCCAATATAATTGACCCCTGTTCTCAGGATGTGTCCCCGTCGTATGTAGCCGGTGTCCCCCAATATAATGGGCCCCTGTTCTCAGGAGGTGTCCCCGTCGTATGTAGCTGGTGTCCCCCAATATAATGGGCCCCTGATCTCAGGATGTATTCTATGTATCGGGTTCCCCGAATATAATAGGCCCCTGATCTCTCCATGCTGAACTTATAACACCATATAAATCATCTGTTACATATTAGATTGGTTCTGATAGTTGCATTTTCTTCACCTTCTGGATAAAGTGAGATACTGGTGATGTGGCGTCCTAACTTCCTCCTGGGAAGACTACGTCACTGGTGCCTTCCAGGAAGATCTCATGAGTAAGTAGTGAGATTGATGGAAATCTCGGAGGTAAAGGCATTTTAAACACAGAGCAGATGCAAGGTCTGGTGCTGGCTTTACCAGTAGGCTGGACGGGTGAACTTGGAGGAAGCCGGCCAGCAATGATGTCCTCTGGTTAATATGGTGGTGCATTTCTTTTTTTCGGGAGGACAAATGAGGGAGCACCATTTAGAGGGACATCTGAACATATAAGGCAAGAAAAAGTCCTTTTCTGTATTTCTGTGGCTTTGATGACTATGTGATTAGTCTGGTCTTCATATGCCGGGGGGGGGATAGAACATGGAGATACGCTCATACATTGTAGAGATGTTCTGCAGACACTTTACCATAAACGTTTCTCAGTGAATGCATCGATCACACAGACTGCGGGCAGCAAGTATTCCCTAATAGGGATATGCAGCCATGCGTAGACATTCTGGTGGACTTGATGGTCTGCCATTAAACTTTGGCCACTCGTTGGATTGGTTTATTCACCTTGGAATAGCTCCATGTTAAAGCAATTGTGTGGTCATGCAACGCTGTACCCAAATTACATTTCTATCATTTTTTCCACGTAAATAAAGCTTTCTTTTTGTGTTATTTGATCACCTCTGTGTGTTTTTTTTTTTTTATTATGTAAACGAGAAAAGATGGAAAATTTAGAAAAAAATCCCAATATTTTTTACTTTCTGCTAAAAAACATCCAAAAAAAAATCGAATTTCTTCATAAATTTAAGAAATGTGTCCTGCTACATATCTTTGTCAACACAGGGCTCTGAGCTGTGATTGGACACAGCCGATCAGCAGGTCTAAGTCATGAGTCATTGGCTGAAACTAGCTAACAAAATCCTGATCTGTCCATTTATAAGGGGAGTCGACAGGGGGGGGGGGCATACGCCCTACACCCTGATACAAGAAGCTACCCTGTTTCCCCGAAAATAAGACCTAGCGTGATTGTCAGTGATGGCTGCAATATAAGCCCTACCCCCCAAATAAGCCCTACCCTCTTTCCCCGAAAATAAGCCCTACCCTGAAAATAAGACCTACAAGGACTTTAACTAGGGTTTATTTGGGGGGTAGGGCTTATATTGCAGCCATCACCGACAATCACGCCTAGGTCTTATTTTCGGGGAAACAGGGTACGTACAGGTAGGTTTTGTTGTGCCTGTATGAAAGGTTCCTAACCACCATTTTACTGCGGGGAGGGTGGTCCGGTCCGTATGTGGTTAAGAACCTTTGTTGGATTTTTTAATCATCAGTGGGGTCAATTTGATGGATGTTTTCCACCGCAGCGACAAGAATATTCAAAGGAGCAAGTTGGTAAAAGGTTTTCGTTCAGAAACTACAGTCATTCAAAAATTTCATTTGCTGTTAACATTCGATTTAATACACAATTTAATACATTCAATACACGATTTTAAAACAACTATGATCCATTCATCGAATGTACGAAGAATTTTGATATGAATGGATGTTGGTGTTGGGAGGAATAGCCGCTATCCCTGCATCATTTTATAATGACAACTGGGACTCATGTGGCTAATGGGAAAAGGAGTGTGAAAAGTCTGTAGCAGACATCTTGTAGAGTTTGCTCTTGGCGCACATTTCCTTTAACCACTTAAAATCCGCCCTCCTCATATAGACTGCGGCAGGTCTGCTCTATTGTGCGAAATCGCGTACCTGCACGTCATTTTGTGCAATAGATACTGAGGGCGCCGCCCATTGGACAGAGGGCGGAGCCAGTGAGCGGGTCTGGTGGAGCCAATGTCCGCTGGCCACCCACGATCGCTCCGCAGAGAGGCAGAATTGCGATCTGCCTATCTAAACAAGGCAGATCGACGTTCTGTCAGTGGAGGACACAGAGATCCTGTGTTCCTGCTAAGCAGGAACACAGGATCTCTGTGTTCCCCCAAGGCAGTCCATCCCCCCACACAGTTAGCAAGCACCCCCTAGGGACACATTTAACCTTTTGATCGCCCCTGATGTTAACCTCTTCCCAGCCAGTCATTAGTACAGTGACAGTGCATATTTTTAGCACTGATCACTGTAATAATAATGTCACTTGCCCCCAAAAAAGTGCCAAAAGTTTCAGTTAGGTGTCCGTTTTGTTTCCGGCAATGTTGCAGTCCCGCTATAAGTCGCTGATCGCCGCCAATACTAGTAAAATAAAAATTAAAAAATGCCATAAATCTATCCCATAATTTGTAGACGCGATAACTTTTGCGCAAACCAACCAATATACACTTATTGGGATTTTTTTTTTTTTGTTTAGCAAAAATATGTAGCAGAATACATATTGTCCTAAATTGATGAAAAAAATTGCAATTTTTTTTATTTTATTTGATAGGTTTTTATATTAGAAAGTAACAAATATTGTTTTTTGTTTTTATTTTTATTTTTTTTCCAAAATTTTTTTTTTTTTTTTTTTTTAATTGTAGCACAAAAAATGAAAACCGCAGAGGTGATCAAATACCACCAAAAGAAAGCTCTATTTGTGGGAAAAAAAGGACATCAATTTTATTTGGGTACAACGTCGCACGACCGCGCAATTGTCGGTTAAAATAACGCAATACCATATCGCAAAAAAATGGCCTGGATATAAAGGGGGGGTAAACCTTCCGGGGGCTGAAGTGGTTAATAATGCTGCTGAACGGGTCCAAGGCCTCCATTGCGCTCACAGCTGCTCAGTTTGTCTGGCGAGGTGTCAGAAGCTCATTGCAAAGCAGACCGTTGCTGATGCCAGCCAGTGTTTGCTGATCAAACTTAGGAGTGTCACCCAGGGAACTGCAAATCGGCACTGGGAAAACGAGGACTTCCAGGCAACCAACCTCTGATATCTAGTAGTAGTTGGTCACATTCATTGTCAAAATTACAGAACAAGTCCAGTTCATTGTGACGAACAACTACTAGATATACAATGTCCCGGATCAGTGAGAACCTTCACAGATCAGCGAGATTCTAATGCCATCCTGCAAAAATTCTGAAAGGTCACTCAGGCTATCCTAATCTAAGGTTTGCTTAATTCACAAATCATCTTACAGGGTCGCTGGGAGTGTACTTCCTGAAGATTACGCTGTGTAACTCCCTCCTTGTTTTTTCTGGACACAGAGCCTCTTGGGGTGTGTTTTGGAATAGCGCCCTGCATCATAAGCTGGGTTTTCAGATCTTCTCACAGTGTGCGTTAGAAGCTTCAGCAAGTCAGCTAGAGCCCCCTCATCTGGCTGGGGGACGCCCAGTCTTACTGTCCATGGAGCACTCCTTTCATTCATTATATTTCAGTTCTATTATTCAGCATCACATGTGGGTGTTACCCAGGATTCTCTGCATACAAAAACAGGCTGCCTAGGACCGTCCGCTCCTCCAGAATGACACAAGCCCATCAAGGCATTTTGGTATTTCCATAACTCCTCCCAAGAGTCAGCCCACTGCTTGCATCCAAGCTGAGGAGTGCTGAGGCCGGGTGTTGTCACTTCTGCAGGAAGTTATATACAGCACCCTGCTGGCCCCTCCCACCAGCCACGATCGGCTTGTATTGCATCGAAACCCGGTGATGACATCACTGAATCTGAATTAAATTCTATGATGAAAACAGATTTCGTAAAAAAAAAAAAAAAATGTATATAGCATTCTGCTAAGTGGGGAATGGAGGAATCAGGAAAGACAAAATATACGCAGAATAAACGTCAGCTTTAATATCGCCCATTTTAATGTAGTATAATGGATGGACATCGCACAATGACCTCAAGCTTTCTTCTTTTTTTGCACAGATATATGAAGGTGAAATCCGAAATAAATTACACTGGCGACTGTCAAGATGGAAGCCTGGAGCAAGTGAGTATTAGAATGAAAAGTGTAATATTGTGTAATGAATTATTCATTATGTGTGTGTGTGTGTGTGTATGTTGCTTACCTGTAGGTAAAATGAATATCTCCTAAACCTGTATGGTTTAGGAGATATTCACTTTGCATGCAGCCACTGGCATCAGCGGCGCTTGTGCTGTGAATGCCTGGCTGAAGGTCCGGCAGACCTTGCCGGGGAAGAAGACTCGCGTGCAGGAGTGACGTCATTGTGGCCCTGGCCACTCGCAGCGCCAGAGCCGCAAACTCTGAAGAAACGTTGAGGACAAAATGTCAGCTCCCTTGGCGTGGACCGACCTGTGATACGGGGACCTCGTTCTAAGGTAAGTATTGACTGAAGGGAAAGGGAACTGTGGTGCATGCTAGCTCATTATGCCTTTGCCTTACAGGTTTTTTTTTCTGAGGGTATACAGCTGCTTTAAGAGTTCCCTTCACTGGAACTAAGAGGCCAAGCCCAGCCCCTGAAAAACAATCCCCCACCATAATCCCCCCTCCACCAAATGGTTTGGACCAGTGCACAAAGCAAGGTCCATAAAGACATGGATGAGCGAGTTTGGGGTGGAGGAACGTGACTGGCCTGCACAACCCGATAGAACACCTTTGGGATGAATTAGAGCGGAGACTGCGAGCCAGACCTTCTCGTCCAACATCAGTGCCTGACCTCACAAATGCTCTTCTGGAAGAATGGTCAAACATTCCCATAGACACACTCCTAAACCTTGTGGACGGCCTTCCCAGAACAGCTGAAGCTGTTATAGCTGCAAAGGGTGGGCCAACTCAATATTGAACCCTACGGACTAATGCCCCGTACACACGGTCGGACATTGATCGGACATTCCGACAACAAAATCCATGGATTTTTTCCGACGGATGTTGGCTCAAACTTGTCTTGCATACACACAGTCACACAAAGTTGTCGGAAAATCCGATCGTTCTGAACGCGGTGACGTAAAACACGTACGTCGGGACTATAAACGGGGCAGTAGCCAATAGCTTTCATCTCTTTATTTATTCTGAGCATGCGTGGCACTTTGTGCGTCGGATTTGTGTACACACGGTCGGAAATTCCGACAACGGATTTTGTGGTCGGAAAATTTTATAGCCTGCTCTCAAACTTTGTGTGTCGGAAAATCCGATGGAAAATGTGTGATGGAGCCCACACACGGTCGGAATTTCTGACAACAAGGTCCTATCACACATTTTCCATCGGAAAATCCGACCGTGTGTATGGGGCATGAGACTGGGATGCCATTAAAGTTCATGTGAGTGTAAAGGCAGGTGTCCCAATACTTTTGGTAATATAGTGTGTGCGCATTTATATACACTCTATATCTGTCTATCTGTATGTACAGTATATATAGAATTTGTGTATACTGTACATATACAGTACAATTTTGCCTAAACACAGTATGTATAGGATTTGGTGTATTTTATTTATGTATGTCAGTGCCCCTATGTCCGACATGAGCTATATTTGTAGCCATTACTTAAAGAGATTGTAAAAGCTTTTATTTTTTTTAATAACAAACATGTTATACAGTGGAATCTCGGATTGCGAGTAACGTGGTTAACAAGCGTTTCTCAATACGAGCACTGTATTTTTAAAGATCGGTTTGCGAGTGTTGTCCCGCAAAACAAGCACGAGTCAGGCCAAAGTGGTGTGCAGTACCGCGTTTGGCCTGAGGTGGCCGAGGTGTCCTCGGGCCTTTCTGGCCATTTCTGAGGCTCTCCGGCGCCCCCCCCCCACCTCTGGCCTCATGCGGCATTGCATGTCATTGAAGTCAATGCGGAACAAGTTATTTTCATTTCCATTGACTTCGATGGGGAAACTCGCTTTGATATGCGAGTACTTTGGATTACGAGCATTCTCCTGGTACGGATTATGCTCGTAATCCGAGGTTCCACTGTACTTGCCTGCTCTGTGTAATGGTTTTGCACAGAACAGCAAGTCCTGCTGTCTGTGTCAATAGATGCAGCAGCAGGGCACGGGTGTCCTGAAGGAGAGCGCTTCTCTGATGGGGCACTTGGGAAGAGGAGGAGCCAGGAGCGCCGCTGAGGGACCCCAGAAGAGGAGGATCGGGGGCCACTTTGTGCAAAACCAACTGCACAGAGGTGGTAAGTATGACATGTTTGTTTTTTGTTTTGTTTTTTAAACAAGGGTTTAGTAACCCTTCAAGGCTTAAGAACCACTTTAAAAATAAAATTATATATATATATATATATATATATATATATATATATATATATATTATATTATATTATATTATATTATATTATATTTATTATTATTATTATTATTATTATTATTATTATTTTTTTAATTTATTTATTTTTATATTTTGCTGGTGGTTTTCCCTTTGTGTCCAGGACAGAAGGTCATAGGAAATTTAAAAGACAGTTGACAGTAGACAGTTGTCTGTGAATGATGGGGCGAGGGGAACGCTCTGCTGTTCATGAGACAACTAAAATAAATATAGCTGAGCCTGCATCAGATTACCATTTATAAAGAATGCAATATTTGGCTAATATCAGCATTTCCTGCAGACATATGATTTTGTTTAATACAGTCTTTTTTTTTTTTTTTTTTGGCATTTCCCAGCTTGTTGCCCAATGCTGGAAATATGTTAATAAACACTCCCTTTAAGAACCTGTATGCACAGCATGCTTATAGCGGAACTAAACCCATCAATTCAGCTGTTTTCCCAAATCGTTACATTCATGACAACTGTCACAGTTGCTTGTGCTCTCATCGGAATTGTCAAGCCATCAAATAGCTGATGTTATAACTAATCACATGTGCAGCACCATGGCAACTGCAGATCAAACAGAGGCTAAGATGGCAGCTTCTTTAGCTGTAAAGGATATGGAGGGTTTAGTTCCGCTTTAAGCTGGAAAAACACACAGAGAAGTGCGCAAACACCTAGAGCATTGCCACCATTGACATTTAATCTTATAGACAATTGCATACTCACAAATAAAATAAAGGGGATATCAAACAATAACTTCAGCTGTAGGCGACGTTATTTGCTCATATACCGCACGGTTGGAAGGCTGACATGTTTCGGGGGACAAGCCCCCTTCCTCTGAGCTCAGAACTTAAGGCTTAATATACACGGGGCGTGTTTTTACAACCTCTCCTGAACGATTTAACTTGACAGATAATAACCCACGTTTAAAACGGCCGTTTTGCCGCGTTTACTTGCCGCGTTTGCGTTTAGAAGCATTAAATTGGAAAAAAAAAAAAAAAAATTTTTTCTTAAATTTTTTTCAAAATGGCCAAAAATGAAAAACCCCTGTAAACGAAACGCAAGTTGCCGCGTTTAGAAGCGTTTAGCGCTTGAAATGCCTCTAAACTCAGCGTCTGAATTGAACTGCCTAAAAACGACATTAAACAAACCTGTGAACATGTACACATAAGATAACATTGGATGAGTTGAGGGGCAGCTGAAAAACGTATCCAACTGCCTCGGAACGTCCGTTTACCAGCAGCCGTGTACATGAGGTCTTTAGTGTTTTTATTTTTATCTCATTTTTTCTTACTTGCGTTTTTCCTTTGCATGTCATGTGACATAAAATTGGAACTACCACTATTTTATTCTCCAGGTTTGGCATGTTGGTTATCTATTTACTCAGTGTAGCTTTGTCTTTTTATATTTGACCAAAAATGTTGTTAGTTTATTGCGTTTGTTTGCTCTAAAATTCACTTTAATGTGTTTTTTACTGAAATTTTGTGTTACTAGACCTTTGTTGTAATAAGGTGTGACATAAAAAACTGGAACTACCACTATTTTTTCTCTAGGGCGTCTACCTTCAGAAAATATATATTATGTTTCGGGCGGGGTGGGGGGTTGGGGTGGGGTTGTTATGCAATCTTCAGGCCTCAAATATTTGTTTTTTTAAATGTGTGCAAAAACTGATCTGGCAGAGAAAGAATTAAAGAGAAGTCGCCCCCCTCCAAAAATAAAAGTCAGCAGCTGCACATATATACTGTAGCTGCTGATTTTTAATTATGGGACACTTACCTGTCCTGGAATCAGTCGGGTGGTGCCGCTGCCATTGCGGGAACCCAATCTGTGAAGCATTGCGGCTTCATAGCCGGGTCCCTGCTGCGCATGCGTGAAGCGCTCTCTTACTGGCCCGGCAGCAGGGGGAGGAGGGGGGGGGCAGTCTTCTGACGTACTTCGCCGTGGCGCAGTCCGACGGAAGTGGGGACAGGGTACCTGTCAAAAATGGGTACCCGCTTTCCTCTGAAAGGTGCCAAATATGGCACCTGATTGGGGGGGGGAGAGGAATCGGGTAAGTGGAAGTTCCACTTTTGGGTGGGAATCCGCTTTATGGAAGGGGGGATATCACTGAATAAGCAGACCTAACCTGAAATGTAAGGTCCCCTTTAACCCTTTTGCTGCCAGATCCGTACGTTGAGGGGACTGACAGTGGGGTGGGGGGGGGTTCATACACCATGTGATGGCTGCAGTTTTCTGGATCCTGTGTATAACTGATAGGCAGACTGCTGCCTGTCACGTGATAGCATTTGGGCGACTGTGCTGCTGCCGCCCAATTGCTCACACACTCCCCCGGTACCGGCACGCCGCTGTGCCCTGCCAAGCTTTCCGGCCTCTGCTTGCCCATCTTTGGGCCCGGGAGCGACATGGCGGGTGTCAGCGGCTGGAGACGTTTTGTCCCCATGTGATAAAAAAAGTTACACCCAAGTCCAGAAACTTTTTGAGGTCCCCCCCACCCCCAAATTTATGCACGCACTTTCGTACGAACATAAACGCACATGTTGGGGGTCCCTATATGTGAATTTGGCGTTTGCG
Source organism: Lithobates clamitans (assembly GCA_037952925.1). NCBI lineage: Eukaryota > Metazoa > Chordata > Amphibia > Anura > Ranidae > Lithobates > Lithobates clamitans. The sequence continues at coordinate 2,737 of JBBGZY010002543.1, read as the reverse complement.
ATATACATATCACCGTGTACGCCAGAGTGAGGGCAATAATTCTAACACCAGAACTCCTCCCTGACACTAAACAGATATCTATAGGGGGCTTTTGGAGCGTCGCCTATAAAAAAATATAGAGTACTGACATTTGCTGCCATTTCACAGCACACACAAATTTGACATGTTGGGTATCTATTTACTCGGTGCAACCTTGTCTTTTATATTTTACCAAAATTGGGTGATTTATTGTGTTTGTTTGCCCTAAAATTCACTTTAGTGTTTTTTTCTTGTTTTTTTTTACCTTTGCAGTAATAACATGTGACATAAAAAATTGGAAGCTCCACTATTTTATTCTCTAGGGTGTCTGCTTTCAGAAAATATATAATGTTTGGGGGTTTTGTTTAATCTGCAGGCCTAAAATGATTTTTTAAATGTGTGCAAAAAAGCAGATAAAAGGCCCTGGCAGCGAAAGGGTTAAAAATGATGGCTCCTCGAATGCTTTTCATTACGGAGTTCATCAGTTTATTTTACAAGAGCTTGACTCATCGGCTTTTACATCATTTGTTTTGCAGGAAAACACTCACTCCTTATAAATATTTAATGATAATCAGTACTTCTCTTCTATATGCTGGCTTGTTAACGATGTACCTGGCCGGGTTATAAGGGGAAGCCGAGAACTATTTATTGCCCTCTACATTAATCATTCTTGTACGAGATTCATGTCGGGGTCACCAAAACGGCAAATTAAAAGCAAACAATTCTTCCAGCTGAACGCCGCGTACAAAACCTTTCTATTTAACATTCAGGTGCATCTCATAAAATTAGAATATCATCGCCGTGCTCTACATAACACAAGAAGAGCTGTGGGAGCGGCCCAGCAGGCTCCACCCACTACAGAAGGGGGCGGAGACCAGACCAGTCAGCCTGCACAAGGAGAGAGAGCAGCAGTGAGCGGTCTTTATTACAGGAAGGAAAAGTCTCACACTGGATTACTGCACAGATCTGGAAGAAATACACAAACCACATCGAGATTCAAGAAGAATACACATGAGGAATGGATTTAGATATTATTTACTTATCCTGGAGTCCAGCCTTCAAATTTTGAGCATTGTTTAACCACTTGCCGACCGTATACTGTATATATTAGGGGTCGGCCGATTATTGGGGGGGCGATATTCACTTTTTTTTAACGAATTGGTATTGGTAACAAACTTACCAATGTTAACAATATTGGTCTCCCTCTGCCGCGGCGGCCATCTATTTTGGGCCCGCTATGTTATTGGCCCAGGTAGAAGAAGCCAGGACTCCGAAGGTTTTGCACTGCAGGCCCGGTGTGCAGAGTCCACGCACTGGGCCTGCAAACGTTCTGACAGTCTGAGTTCTGGCTTCTTCTACACGGATAGGGCAAAAGACCGCCGGCTCCCTCGCCTTGGATAGTACATGCCACGGAAAGGATGGACCAGAGAGGACATGTCAGCCAACAGCGGGGTTCCATCCATCCAGCCACCCACCCACAGCAGGGTTCCATCCATCCAGCCACCCAGCCACCCACCCACAGCAGGGTTCCAGCCATCCACCCACCCACAGCAGGGTTCCATCCATCCATCCAGCCACCCACAGCAGGGTTCCATCCATCCATCCAGCCACCCACAGCAGGGTTCCATCCATCCAGCCATCCACCCACCCACAGCAGGGTTCCATCCATCCATCCAGCCACCCACAGCAGGGTTCCATCCATCCATCCAGCCACCCACCCACAGCAGGGTTCCATCCATCCAACCAGCCACCCACCCACAGCAGGGTTCCATCCATCCAACCAGCCACCCACCCACAGCAGGGTTCCATCCATCCATCCAGCCACCCACAGCAGGGTTCCATCCATCCAGCCACCCACAGCAGGGTTCCATCCATCCAGCCATCCACCCACCCACAGCAGGGTTCCATCCATCCAGCCATCCACCCACCCACAGCAGGGTTCCATCCATCCAGCCATCCACCCACAGCAGGGTTCCATCCATCCACCCACCCACAGCAGGGTTCCATCCATCCATCCACCCACCCACAGCAGGGTTCCATCCATCCAGCCATCCACCCACCCACAGCAGGGTTCCATCCATCCATCCAGCCACCCACAGCAGGGTTCCATCCATCCATCCAGCCACCCACAGCAGGGTTCCATCCATCCAGCCATCCACCCACCCACAGCAGGGTTCCATCCCTCCAGCCACCCACCCACAGCAGGGTGCCATCCAGCCACCCACCCACAGCAGGGTTCCATCCATCCAGCCACCCACCCACCCACAGCAGGGTGCCATCCAGCCACCCACCCACAGCAGGGTGCCATCCATCTATCCACCCAACCACATCAGGGTGCCATCCATCCAGCCACCCACAGCACCATAAATATATCCCATAGTTTGTATAACTTTTGCGCAAATCAATCAATGTAAGCTTTTTGGGATTTTGTTTACCAAAAATATGTAGCAGAATACATATTGGCCAAAATTGGTGAAGAAATTTAAATTTTTTTATTTTTTTATTTTTTTATTGGATGTGTTTTATAGCAGAAAGTCCAAGCTCGGGCAAGCTCACGACAATGAAGTCGGAATCCGCCCACATGCCTGGACCGGTATTCTATCAGATCACCGCTGCCCGTCAGATCGTGTAACCAAAAAATACTGCGCATTGCGCCACGCGTTCCAACATGCGTTCCACGGCGCTTATGCGTTCCAAACTCTTTGCGATCTGACGGGTA
>JBBGZY010002542.1:0-121997 GCA_037952925.1 Lithobates clamitans | reverse complement strand
CCCCATCCTTCTGGCCTCCACTTTCTTTCCTAGACTTTCCTATCCCATCTTTAGATCCCTACTAGGTAGGTGAGCGACCTCCCTCTCTTTAGCTTCAACCTTTCTGCCTAACTTTATTCTGTTTTCTGCTCCTCCTATCCTTTTCAGTTCAGGTTTTGGCCGTCTATTGCACCACCTTTTGGATTTTGAAGGACCCACGGGGTGCCGCATAGTTATGGGGAACCTCTCTGGGACCCCTCGATCCCGACAGTATCGTTCACACTTAAAGGGGGTTGTAAAGTCAGAAGGTGCATTCTCATACCTCCCAACTTTTTGAGATGGGAATGAGGGACACCTATCAGCAAAAGTATGCAGGCATAGGACACACCCCCTGCCATGGCCCCTTAAAGGAGAATTGTACCAAAAAAAAACAAGATTGGTTAAACCCGCAAGTGCTTTCTTACCACTACTCTTCCTTTATATTGGCTTTTGAAATTTGCAAATGCAGCAATTTAGAAACCAGATGAAAGGTTTAGCGCCGGAAAACACTTTTTGATAGATAAAAAGTTCATTTTATATCCATCTATAGAGATCAGACCAACATGAGGGACACATGAGGAGGAAAGAGGGACAGAGGGACATTGCTCCAAATCAGGGACAGTCCCTCGAAATCAGGGACAGTTGGTAGCTATGCATTCTATGCATCAAGATAAAAAAACCTTCCGTGTGCAGCAGCCCCCCCCCCCCCCCCTCCAGAGGAGGTAAGTATAACATGTTTGTTATTTTTTTAGGAAAAAAGAAATGAGACTTTACAATTACTTTATATTTACTACTGTTGTGTTAGCTCTCATTTTTTTTCTTTTTTGTGTCACTTTATTTTTGCCCTTTTTCTTAGCTAATACCTGTTCCAACGTCAATGGTGGCCCCTGCGTGGGCGGGGCTTTTGCATGTTAAACAGAAAACATGGGCTCCAGGTCACCCACGCAGGGTCACCCGGGTATATTTAAAGTATATTTTGAAGTGTCCGGAAGATGGATTCAGGTAATATTCCGGCGCATACATTATCATATATTAGGTCCCTGTATTGGAGGGTTCATTAGTATTACTGTATGTGTGTTCATACATTTTATATCATCATTATTTTTAACTGCCGCTGTATTGCAAGTGAGCACCTCAAGTTCCGCCTATACTAAAAAAAAAAAATAAATAATACTAAAAAAAAAAGTACCAAAACTGTGCCCACTGCTGGCAAATCTGTGCCCCCCACTGCTGGCAAATCTGTGCCCCCCACTGCTGGCAAATCTGTGCCCCCCACTGCTGCCAATCTGTGCCCCCCACTGCTGCCAATCTGTGCCCACCACTGCTGCCAATCTGTGCCCACCACTGCTGCCAATCTGTGCCCACCACTGCTGCCAATCTGTGCCCACCACTGCTGCCAAATCTGTGCCCACCACCGCTGCCAAATCTGTGCCCACCACCGCTGCCAAATCTTTGCCCCCCCACCGCTGCCAATCTTTGTCCCCCACTGCTGCCAAATCTGTGCCCACCACTGCTGCCAAATCTGTGCCCCCCACTGCTGCCAAATCTGTGCCCACCAGTGTCTCCTCATCAATGTCACCTATCAGTGCTGCCAACCAGTGCCTCTTCTTCAATCTTGCCCATCACTGCTGCCTACCAGTGCCTACCTGTGCCGCCTATCAGTGCCCATCTGTGCCGCCTATCAGTCCCCACCAGTGTCTCCTCATCAATTTTACCTATCAGTGCCGCCTACCAGTGCCCATCAGTGTCAAAAGGCCTGGATTCATTCCTTAATGTACATAATATACCTGAATACTAATCATTTTGGGTAAAGTTGATACAGGGAATATCTGATTTGTCTTTTGGGGATCAGGAATGATTTTTTTTTCCCCTGCTGTAGCAAATTGGAGCTTTATGTGTTTTTTTGTTTTTTTTGTCTTCCTCTGGATCAACTGTGGGTATAGGACTGTATAATGTTCTATTTATTTATTTTTCCTGTTTTTTGGTTGCACGTGATGGACTTCACAGCACACATAAACCCTGGCTAGGCACACATTTAACCCCTTTGATCACTCTAGATGTGTCATTAGTACAGTGACAGTGCATATTTTAAGCAGGGATCACTGTATTTGTTTCACTGGTTTCCCACAAAGTGTCAGTGTCAGATTGTCCGCCGCAATATCGCAGTCCCACTATAAGTCGCTGATCGCCACCATTACAAGCATAAAAAAAAATGTAAAAATCCCAGTATATATCCCATTGTTTGTAGACACTATAACTTTTGCACAAACCAAATCAATATACACTTATTGGAATTTAGTTTTTTACCAAAATTTTGTAGCAGACTACATATTGGCCTAAATTTATGAAGAAATTAGATTTTTCTTTTTATTGGATGGGTTTTATGGCAGAAGTAAAAAATACTTTTTTTTTTTTTTAAATGTTTTTTTTTCGTACCACCAAAAGAAAGCTCTATTTGTGGGAAAAAAAAACCATAAATGTTATTTTGGTACAGCGTCGCACAGCCGCGCAATTGTCAGTTAAAGTAAAGCAGTGCCGTATCCCATAAGATGGCCTGGTCATGAAGGGGGGTAAATCTTCCGGAGGGCAAATGGTTATATAATACAGATAATACCTGAAGTTCAGCTTTATATCTAATTTATACCTAAGTTATAAAAAAAAATTGCTGCCTAATATAAGGTTATGAATATTTAATATGATTGGATTGGATTGGAGCGTATTCAGATTTCTATAAAGCTTACCCTGAGCTCCATAGATTGAATAGTGCAGCTGTAATGTGTGATCATCTTAAAGCGTGACTCCATTTTTTTTCAGCAATACATTTTTATAGAAAGTTTTTATAAACAAAAAATAAGATAATAACAAACATTCCAAGACAATACAATAATAGTGGAAAGTGTCATGGTAGAATGACTCCACTTTGTGTCAGATAAAACCCCTCCCCCCTCTGGGTGATCTCTGTACATTGCAGGGATTATAACAATCGTCGTAGCAGATACCTAACCTTTTGTTGCTCGTTTATTCCCCCATGTCCTGTGCTGACAGATTCTGAATGGGAGGGTCTGGGTTCATTATAATCACCTGATGCCCCTTCTATGTTCTATTGAGGAAAGCTGCAGTCCTGAATTTAGTCTTGCTGGGTGGTAGGAGTTTCCCGGTGGGCCGATGGCTCAGTGGGCTGGTTTCAGTGACAGCCAGTGACGTTGCTAGGGGGTGGCTTTTGGGGCCATAACCCCAATCCTGGGGCCCATAGCCCCGAGTCCCAGGGGTCCCCAACCACAGGGCTGCGGCCCACTACCGGGCCGTTGCCTCTTTGCAGCCGTGCGGCGGGCAGCACGGAGAGCCGGGCGAGAGAGCAGAGAGATGATATCATCTCTCACCGCCCGCCCAGCATCACCGCTGTTCCACCCTCACTGTGCAGCCGCGGGCAGCAGAGAGATTACATCATCTCTCACTGCCAGCTTCTCTCTCTGGTGACCCTGATGTAAGGAGCCGCTCTATGGGGACTCTGAGGTAAGAAGGTGCTCTCTGGGGACCCTGATGTAAGGGGAGGCTCTCTGGGGACCCCTGATGTAAGTGGGGGGGCTCTCTGGGGACCCTAATGTAAGGAGGGAGGCTCTCTGGGGACCCTGATGTAAGGGGAAGGCTCTGTGGGGACCCTGATTTAAGGGGAAGGCTCTGTGGGGACCCTGATGTGATGGGGAGGCTCTCTGGGGACCCTGATGTAAGTGGGGGGGCTCTCTGGGGACCCTGATGTAAGTGGGGGGGCTCTCTGGGGACCCTGATGTAAGAAGGAGGCTCTCTGGGGACCCTGATGTAAGAAGGAGGCTCTCTGGGGACCCTGATGTAAGGGGAAGGCTCTGTGGGGACCCTGATTTAAGGGGAAGGCTCTGTGGGGGACCCTGAATTTTAAGGGGAAGGCTCTGTGGGGACCCTGATTTAAGGGGAAGGCTGGAAGGCTCTGTGGGGACCCTGATGTGATGGGGAGGCTCTCTGGGGACCCTGATGTGAGTGGCGGAGGGCTCTCCGGGGACCCTGATGTAAGGGGGGGCTCTTTTTGGGACCCTGATGTAAGGGGGGCTCTCTGGGAACCCTAATGTAAGGGGGGTGCTCTCTGGGGACCCTGATGTAAGTGGGGGGCTCTCTGGGGACCCTGATGTAAGTGGGGGGGGCTCTCTGGGGACCCTGATGTAAGTGGGGGGCTCTCTCGGGACCCTTATGCAGGGAGGAGGCTCCGTGGGGACCCTGATGTACGGGGGAGGCTCTGTGGGGACCCTGATGTAAGTGGGAGGCTCTCTGGGGACCCTGATGTAAGTGGGGGGGGCTCTCTGGGGACCTTGATGTAAGGAGGAGGCACTCTGGGGACCCTGATGTAAGGAGGAGGCTCTCTGTGGACCCTGATGTAAGGAGGAGGCTCTCTGTGGACCCTGATATAAGTGGGGGGCTCTCTGGGGACCCTGATGTAAGAAGGAGGCTCTCTGGGAACCCTGATGTAAGGGGACCCTGATGCAAGGAGGAAGCTCTGTGGGGACCCTGATGTAAGGGGGAGGCTCTCTGGGGACCCTGATGTAAGTGGGGGCTCTCTCGGGACCCTGATGTAAGGGGGAGGTTCTGTGGGGACCCTGATGTAAGGTGGAGGCTCTTTGGGGACCTTAAAGTAAGGGGGAGGCTCTCTGGGGACCCTGATGTAAGGGGGCCTCTCCGGGGACCCTGATGTAAGGGGGGCTCTTTCGGGACCCTGATGCAAGGAGGAGGCTCTGTGGGGACCCTGATGTAAGGGGGAGGCTCTGTGGGGACCCTGATGTAAGTGGGAGGCTCTCTGGGGACCCCGATGTAAGGAGGAGGCTCTCTGGGGACCCTGATGTAAGGAGGAGGCTCTCTGTGGACCCTGATGTAAGTGGGGGGGCTCTCTGGGGACCCTGATGTAAGTGGGGGGGGGCTCTCTGGGGACCCTGATGTAAGAAGGAGGCTCTCTGGGGACCCTGATGTAAGGGGACCCTGATGCAAGGAGGAGGCTCTGTGGGGACCCTTATGTAAGGGGGAGGCTCTCTGGGGACCCTGATGTAAGTGGGGGCTCTCTCAGGACCCTGATGTAAGGGGAGGGGCTCTCTGTGGACCCTGATGTAAGGAGGAGGTTCTGTGGGGACCCTGATGTAAGGTGGAGGCTCTTTGGGGACCCTGATGTAAGTGGAGGGCTCACTCGGGACCCTAATGCATGGAGGAGGCTCTGTGGAGATCTTGATGTAAGGGGGGGGGCTCCCTGGGGACCCTGATGTAAGGGGGGGCTCTCTGCTGTAGGTGTCCCTGTTAGGGTGATTCCCCCCTCTCTATTTGTCCTGTTTACCATTATTATTGAACGTGAAAGTAGAAGAAAGTCACAAATTTTGGGTTGTCCCCAGAAAGGTAATAGAGGGAAATCTTCCAATGGAGACACTAGTTCTTGTCACCTGGGGGACCCAAAGGGATTCCCTCAATTTGCAGAGATTTCCTCTCACTTCCCGTTTGGCTATGGGACAGAAGTGAAAGTAAATCTCCACAATGGGGACACAGATGGTGAAAAAATAAATATCTGTCAGGGGTTATAACTCTCCATTACTCTTACTTACTATCCAAAATTTAAAAACAAAAAAAAAATTGCCTATAGTTCTACTTTAAACTCTTTGTTCTTGTCTCTCTCTGCTGCCAGTAGGTGTATTAGCGAGTATTCTACCAAAACTAAAATTCCTATTGCAGGGGATGCCTAAAATCTAACCTGTAGCTTAGTGCAGACTTCTGAGAAGAATCAGAGAGCCAATCACACAAGCAGGAAATGACATTTCTGTGTACAGAATCCCTCCAGGTTGCCATATTGCCTCGAATTCCGGCGGTCAGCTCTCTTGTAATCGCAATCGGAGCGGCTAACTAGCCTCTGGATTGCTATTGCAAGCAGCGGAAGGTGACGTTCCCAACTCCTCCCCCCGCCAGCCACCTTCCGTGGCTTGCTCGGGCTCTCCTGACCCACCACAGGACTGGACTGGCTTTGATTGGCTGTTCATGATAGTAACTTGGAGGAGAAGACATGACATCACTTCTGGTTTACCTGGATGTCAACGGCACCATTTTCAAAAAAATGAAACGCATTCAAAAAAGCTGATCTTAGTGTTTTGAATGCTTTTAAGGGCAGAGGGAGGGATTTGGGGTCTTTCTGATCTCTACATAAAGAGGACCTGACAATGCCTATTACTGTCACATGGGATGGTTGCATTCCTTGTGACATCATTAAAATTGATAAAAAAAAAAAAAAAAGTTAACGGAACAGTGTAAATTTAAAAAACAATAGCTTAAAATATTAATAAAAAAAATAAATAAAGCCCCCCCCCCCCCCCCGTGCTTGCGCGCAAAGGCCAACGCATGCGTCTGTCCCGCATACACACAAACAGCGGTCGCCCCACATGTCAGATCATGGGCAGGTAATTCTAGCACTAGAACTTCTCTGTAAATCTAAAGTGGTAATCTGGAAAGGCTTTTAAAGCCTCCACTGTGGATAGAAAAATTTCAGTTGTTTGTCGCCATTGCACGGGAGTGCACAATTTTAAAGTGTCTTTGTAAATTGTAACAAATTGTAAAGCGACATGTTTGGTATCTATTTACTCGGCGTAACATCCTCTTTAAAAAATGGGTTATGCATTGTGTTTTTTTGTTTTTTGGGTTTTTTTTGTATTAAAATACAAAATAAAAGAGTACATTTTCCCCCCAAAAATTGCATTTGAAAAACCGCTGTGCAGATACCTTATGATACAAAAAAATTGCAAAGCCCACCAATTTATTCTCTCTGCTTTAAAAATATAGATCATGTTTGGGGGGCTCTAAGTAATTTTCTAGCATTGTGCTGTATCTGTATTGTTCCTTGGTTGGGATGGGGGGATTTCAGCATTGTGCTCTATCTGTAGTGTTCCATGGTGGAGTTCGGGGGGGGGGGGGGGGTGATTCCAGAATTGTGCTGTATCTGTAGAGTTCCATGGTGGGGTTGGGGGGATTCCAGCATTGTGCTGTGTCCGTAGTGTTCCTTGGGGGGGGATTCCAGCATTGTGCTGTATTTGTAGTGTTCCATGGTGGAGTTCGGGGGGGGGGGGGGTGATTCCACCATTGTGCTGTATCCGTAGTGTTCCATGGTGGGGTTGGGGGGTGATTCCAGCATTGTGCTGTATCCGTAGTGTTCCATGGTGGGGTTCGGGGGGGGGATTCCAGCATTGTGCTGCATCCGTAGTGTTCCATGGTGGGGTTGGGGGGGATTCCAGCATTGTGCTGTATCTGTAGTGTTCCTTGGTTGGGTTGGGGGATTCCAGCATTGTGCTGTATCTGTAGTGTTCCATGGTGGGGTTGGGGGATTCCAGCATTGTGCTGTATCCATAGTGTTCCATGGTGGAATTGGGGGGATTCCAGCATTGTGCTGTATCCGTAGTGTTCCATGGTAGGGTTCGGGGGGGGGGGGGGGGGGATTCCAGCATTGTGCTGTATCTGTAGTGTTCCTTGGTTGGGTTGGGGGGATTCCAGCATTGTGCTGTATCTGTAGTGTTCCTTGGTTGGGTTCGGGGGATTCCAGCATTGTGCTGCATCCGTAGTATTCCATGGTGGGGTTGGGGGGATTCCAGCATTGTGCTGTATCTGTAGTGTTCCGTGGGGGGGGGGGGGGATTCCAGCATTGTGCTGTATCTGTAGTGTTCCATGGTGGGGTTGGGGGGGATTCCAGCATTGTGCTGTATCTGTAGTGTTCCATGGTGGGGTTGGGGGGGATTCCAGCATTGTTCTGTATCTGTAGTGTTCCATGGTGGGGGGATTCCAGCATTGTGCTGTATCTGTAGTGTTCCTTGGTTGGGTTCGGGGGATTCCAGCATTGTGCTGTATCTGTAGTGTTCCATGGTGGGGTTGGGGGGATTCCAGCATTGTGCTGTATCTGTAGTGTTCCATGGTGGGGGGGGGTCCCAGCATTGTGCTGTATCTGTAGTGTTCCATGTGGGGGTTGGGGGGATTCCAGGATTGTGCTGTATCCATAGCGTTCCATGCGTCCTCCCTGTACTGGAGCCTCGGTGTCATTGTAGCATTCTCAGTTTATGTAAGTCGGAGAGAGAACCGAGAAGACCTCTTCACATCTGCTCATGTTTTATGCCTGAAGGACATAATTAAACTCTGCGAAGAACATGTGTAGCGCCGAGGAGCAGGCTTTGCCACTCATTCACCCTCTAGCAGCTCGGCGAGGAAAAGGGGATTGGGCGGCATAATCTGATGATTCCGGGTTAATACATTGATAGACATAACATCCAGCATCTGTCTGCAACAAAAACTGCCCCCCCCCCCCCTCTCTGGGAGCCTCACTTATAAGCAGGAGAAGCGCTGGAGGTGCAAATAGTAGCCAATAAGATTGAAGCCAAATAGATCACAAATAGAATCAGGTCTTGGGAGGGGCACTTTTTTTTTTTTTCTTTGCTTTTCTGACAACCTTGTGTTGACACATCAACTTCTATCTTCACAATGAAAATTTACTTTGCACCCCATGCCCTCCCTGCCCTCCATCACCAGCCCGGCCCCCTGCATTAGATGATGTGGACCCCTCTGTTAGAAGCCTCCTGAGATATGCACATCCCTTGTCCTAGGGATCTCACAGCCCAGGTGATAAAAACCTGACAGAGCCCTAATCCTTCCCTACTTTATATGAAACTAACATTTTTAAGTCATGTTCCCCATCAGAAAATCATTTTCTGTCAGTGCCCCCACCAGAGACCCCCCTTATTCCCAGGCCCACACCATTAGAGACCCCCTTACATCAGTGCCCCCACCAGAGTCCCCCTTATGTCCTGGTCCTCATCAGAAATTCCTTTGTCAGTGCCCCCACTAGAAACCCCACTTATATCAGGGCCCCAATCAGAGACCCCACTTACATGAGTGCCCCCCGAAAGGCCCCCCCCTTATGTCATGGTCCCCACCGGAGACCCCACGGCAGACCCCATTATGTCATGGTTTCCATTAGAGACCCCCCCCCCTTATGTCAGGATCACCATCAGAGACCCCCCTTTTGCCCAGATCTGAATAATGTTTATAAACAATGTTACTTTGTATCTCTCTATCCTCTCTGATCAATGTTTATTATTATTATTATATAGGATTTATATAGCGCCAACAGTTTGTGCAGTGTTTTAGGGCAGACGGTACAGTTACATTACAATTCAATACAGGAGGAATCAGAGGGGCCTACTCATTAGAGCTTACAATCTAGTAGGGAGTGGACAATGTTTATAAACAATGTTACTTTATCTCTCTATCCTCTCTGGTCAATGGTTATAAATAATTTTACTTTGTATCTCTCTATCTCCTGTCTGACAATGTTTATAAACAATGTTACTTTGTATCTCTCTATCTCCTGTCTGACAATGTTTATAAACAATGTTACTTTGTATCTTTCTATCTGCCATCTGACAGACATTTACAGATGAAAGCTACATCCATCCATCCACACACACACACAGACTTGCCTTGACAAAGGGACCTGAGCGCTCTCAAAGCATGCATTGTGATAGTAGTTTGCGATAATAGAACCCTGTGTTACATAATGCTGCTTTTCTTCAAGCCGATGTCTCTGCAGAAAGACTAATTCTTCCACCCAGAGAGCAAGGGGGAGGGTCCTGCTCTTCAATGTGCTGGCAGGAAATAGGCTTTTCCACTCAGGCTGTGGCTGCTTTCTAAAGAACATGACCTGTAAGACTTTGCACACCTTTTGCTTTAATGCACTTGTGCACAGCTGATTGAAACTGAAAGTTGAATTTAGCTTTAAGCTGTTATTGAAAATGATGAATGAACGTGTGAGCTCCGGTTTGGACCGTACTGTCCACCAATCAGGAGCTGCAGGGAAAGCGTGGGCAATATACAACTGTAGTTGAATTGTGCAGGTGGTTTTCTACTTCTGGCCATTGTCTAAGACTAGCAGGGTTTACAGCATGCATGGGGTGTGTCTGTGCCTTGCATGGATTGTGTGCGCCCTGCATGGAGTGTGTCTGCGCCCTTCATGGAGTGTGTGCGTGTGCTCCCTGCATGGAGTGTGTGCGTGTGCTCCCTGCATGGAGTGTGTGCGTGTGCTCCCTGCATGGAGTGTGTGCGTGTGCTCCCTGCATGGAGTGTGTGCGTGTGCTCCCTGCATGGAGTGTGTGCGTGTGCGCCCTGCATGGAGTGTGTCTGTGCCCTGCATGGAGTGTGTCTGTGCCCTGCATGGAGTGTGTCTGTGCCCTGCATGGAGTGTGTGTGCGCCCTGCATGGAGTGTGTGTGCGCCCTGCATGGAGTGTGTGTGCGCCCTGCATGGAGTGTGTGTGCGCCCTGCATGGAGTGTGTGTGCGCCCTGCATGGAGTGCCCCCCGCAGTGTTGCTCGTGGTAACATCCAGTCGCTCACATCAGGTTAACTGACTATATTTTGTCCTAATGTGTATTTTTGTGATTATTCGCTGACAGAGACTCGATTATAAGATCCTCCGTAGCGGGATCCTACGCATGTAGGTCATTGTTCTTCCTAAGGCTCTTAGGAATATGTTAAGTAAATAGAAAACTCCAGGCATTTAAAAAAACAAAAAGGGACCCAAAGCACGGTATAAATGCTTTTACTGTAAAACCAACATAATTATCTGAATGTGTCTTCTAATTCCCACACAGCAGCACTCAGACTGGGAGAGGGAACGGCAACTCTAGGAGCCAATCAGTTTCTGTGCCCCCCCATGTCCAGTCAGCACATTGTGGGTGGGAATGTGAAAACACCATGTCCCTCACTTGTGATTGGGGGTGGTAAAACACCACAGTTGAGCTGCACTTTTACTCTCCCCCCCCCCCCCCCCGGACTGCTACCCCCTTTAGCTGCAGAGGCAGTGGTTGGGGGTGTACACATGCTCTGCAAGTGTCCGGAAACTCCATGTAGTTTGGGGTACACTCGTGTGGGGATGAAGGGGTTAAAGGAGACAATACAAGGTCACCTCACCGACAAGCAAATGTTCTCTGAAAAGTGATCCAAAAGCAGATTGCTCTTCAGAGAGCATTGCCAGCGTGGTGTTACCCTCCTGACTGTGCCGTCATTATGAGTCTCACAAATAGCGGATAGAACTCCGGTCTCTTTGCAGATAACGCAGCTCATGCTGTGCGTTTTGCCCGGAGTCCTGCTTTAAGTTGCATTGTTCACAAACTGTTCCAGTAACGGCCGAACTCTCTTTATTTTCTAGAAACCTCGGAAAGTCCGGCCTCCGGGTCTCCTGCCTTGGCTTAGGTGAGTGACATCAGTTATAAGTTCAATTGACGGCGCTATACAAGTACCTGAAATAAATAAATAAATAAAACTTCATTCTCACCCAGGAGGGGAGGACATTGGTGTAGATCTATTAAAGTAAAGGTGGGGGCGGGGTCCTCTGGGGACATGGAGTGTAATTCACGGAATTTCACATGCAATTTTGAAAAACTCAATTCATTCAGGTTTATGCGATATTTACCGCAAAAATAAGAAGTGTTCGGTAAATACCACATAAAGCTAGGTGAAAATCAATTCACAATGAAAAGTAAACAAAAGCATTCATTGGTCTAGCCATGCGCTATTTAACAAACACTGCTGGTTATTAAGGAGCTGTCACCCACAACGTCTTTAACAACCATGACTAATCCCTGCTGTCAGCATCCTAGCAACCATGACTCATCCCTGCTGCCAGCGTCCTAACAACCATGACTTATCCCGGCTCTCAGCATCCTAGCAACCATGACTCATCCCTACTGTCCACGTCCTAGCAACCATGACTCATCCCTGCTGTCAGCATCCTAACAACCATGACTCATCCCTGCTGTCCACGTCCTAGCAGCCATGACTCATCCCTGCTGTCCACGTCCTAGCAGCCATGACTCATCCCTGCTGTCCACGTCCTAGCAACCATGACTCATCCCTGCTGTCCACATCCTAGCAACCATGACTCATCCCTGCTGTCAGCATCCTAACAACCATGACTCATCCCTGCTGTCCACGTCCTAGCAGCCATGACTCATCCCTGCTGTCCACGTCCTAGCAACCATGACTCATCCCTGCTGTCCACGTCCTAGCAACCATGACTCATCCCTGCTGTCCACGTCCTAGCAACCATGACTCATCCCTGCTGTCCACGTCCTAGCAACCATGACTCATCCCTGCTGTCCACGTCCTAGCAACCATGACTCATCCCTGCTGTCCACGTCCTAGCAACCATGACTCATCCCTGCTGTCCACGTCCTAGCAACCATGACTCATCCCTGCTGTCCACGTCCTAGCAACCATGACTCATCCCTGCTGTCCACGTCCTAGCAACCATGACTCATCCCTGCTGTCCACGTCCTAGCAACCATGACTCATCCCTGCTGTCCACGTCCTAGCAACCATGACTCATCCCTGCTGCCAGTGTCCTAACAACCATGACTTATCCTGGCTCTCAGCATCCTAATAACCATGACTCATCCCTGCTGTCCACGTCCTAGCAACCATGACTCATCCCTGCTGCCAGCATCCTAACAACCATGACTTATCCCTGCTGTCAGCAAATGTGATGGTAGGAGAAAGCACACTGCACATGTGCGGGTTTTCAGTGAGCCAGAGTGCTCATTCCTGGGAAACTAGGCAAGACAGGGAGGGACTTTTGTCGCTTACCTAGGAGTTTTTTGGTTGGGCTACAGAGATGCACATGGAGAGAGTAGACTGTGCATGCACAGGTTTTAAACGAGCAATGACAATTGTTCCTGCAAAGCTCAGAGCACATGCCCAACAACTGGCAAGTTCTGGCATCTGAGCAGAACAGGTCAGCCTACCTACTATACCCATTTTTGGACAGCCTTGGGAGAGGCCGGGCACAACCTCTAGGTATGACATTGAAAAGAAGCTTTAAATCCTGGAATGCGTAGACACTGCTTTCATAAAGGTGACCTGACCCTTTAACTCTGTGACTGCCCCCTGTAATCACTCACTACTACTCCTGTCGTTGTGCCTTTTGAAGTCAAAGTTGCTGACATGTAACACTGACAGGCAGACCAGTAAGGATTATTGGGCAGTGATTGATGGGGGAACTTGATACAGATTGCCCATCAGAGGGACACTTCTGAGAGAAGTGACTTCATACGCTTTTACAGTAGAGCTAAAGGCAGAACCTTATGTTTCATTTTGGATACAGTAATGGAGGGTTATAACCCCTGTCAGGTTGTTTTGCCATCTGTGTCCCATTAGGGAGATTCCCCTTCACTTCCTGCCCCATAGCCAAAACAGGAAGTGAGAGGAAATCCCTGCAAATGAAGGGAATCACCAGAACTGGTGTCCCCCTCGGGAATATTTCCTCTATATCTGTTCTGGTGACAACATAAAATTTGGGATTTTCTTTCACTCTCTGTGATGTTCAGTAGAACAAATAGAGGGAATCTCCCCATCAGAGTCACAGACAGCGATAAAAACCTGATCGCTCAGCACTCTAAAACTAAAACTAAATGTTTGTCTTTATGTATACTTTAAGCCCCCGTTCACACCGAATCTGACTGTGAAATCATATGCCTTCACTTGAAGTCGCACGATTTCAAAGCTGCAGGTCAGTGCGACTTTAGGTGCGACTTGGCTGACATCTGTGCGACTTCATTCACAGATATCTATGCAAGCCGCACCTGAAATCACAACAAATGGCGCAGGAACCTTTTTTTTTTTAAGTCGGTGCAGCATCACAAAGTCAGAGTCGCACCGATTTTAACAGTTCCATTGCCGGCAATCGGCTGCGACCTGTTATGTGATTTGGAACTGTCAAATTACATTACAAGTTGCACCGGTGCAAAGAGGGGCTAAGTTGCAAAATCTATACAGTCTGAGTCAGTCTCTGTATCTATAGATGATACAATGTATCACATATCATATCTCTGTATCTATAGATGGTACAATGTATTACATGTCATATCTCTCTATCTATAGATGATACAATGTATTACATGTCATATCTCTGTATCTATAGATGATACAATGTATTACATGTCATATCTCTGTATCTATAGATGATACAATGTGTTACATGTCATATCTCTGTATCTATAGATGATACAATGTATTACATATCATATCTCTATATCTATAGATGATACAATGTATTACATATCATATCTCTATATCTATAGATGATACAATGTATTACATGTCATATCTCTGTATCTATAGATGATACAATGTATTACATATCATATCTCTATATCTATAGATGATACAATGTATTACATGTCATATCTCTGTATCTATAGATGATACAATGTATTACATGTCATATCTCTGTATCTATAGATGATACAATGTATTACATATCATATCTCTATATCTATAGATGATACAATGTATTACATGTTATATCTCTATATCTATAGATGATACAATGTATTACATGTCATATCTCTTTATCTGTAGATGATACAATGTATTACATGTTATATCTCTATATCTATAGATGATACAATGTATCACATGTCATACAGTGAGGGAGAGGGGGGGGGGGGCTGGGAAGGATTTGACCCCCTGCTGATTTTGTTCGTTTGCCCACTGACAAAGAAACAATCAATCTATAATTTTATTGGTCGGTTTATTATAACAGTGAGAGACAGAATAACAACAAAAATATCCAGAAAAACGTATTTCAAAAAAGTTTTAAATTGATTTGTATTTTAATGAGTGAAATAAGTATTTGATCGCCTATCAATCAGCAAGATTTCTGGCTCCCAGGTGTCTTCTATACAGGTAACGAGCTGAGATTAGGAGCACTCTCTCTTAAGGGGAGTGCTCCTAATCTCAGCTTGTTACCTGTATAAAAGACACCTGTCCACAGAAGCAATCAATCAAATTCCAATCTCTCCACCATGGCCAAGACCAAAGAGCTGTCCAAGGATGTCGGGGAGAAGATTGTAGATCTACACAAGGCGGATTGAATGGGCTACAAGACCATCGCCAAGCAGCTTGGTGAGAGGGTGACAGCAGTTGGTGTGATTATTCACAAATGGAAGAAACACAAAATAACAGTCGATCTCCCTCGGTCTGGGGCTCCATGGAAGATCTCACCTCGTGGAGTTTCAATGATGATGAGAACGGTGAGGAATCAGCCCAGAACTACACGGGAGAATCTTGTCAATGATCTCAGCTGGGACCATAGTCACCAAGAAAACAATCGGTAACACACTACACCGTGAAGGACTGAAATCCTGCAGAGCCCGCAAGATCCCCCTGCTCAGGAAATCACATGTACAGGTCCGTCTGAAGATTACTAATGAACATCTGAATGATTCAGAGGAGAACTGATCAACTCAACTCACCGTGTTTGGAGGAGGAGGAATGCTGCCTATGACCCCAAGAACACCATCCCCCACCGTCATACATGGAGGTGGAAACATTATGCTTTGGGGGTGTTTTCTGCTAAGAGGACAGGACAACTTCAAGGGAACGATGGATGGGGCCATGTAATGTCAAATCTTGGGTGAGAACCTCCTTCCCTCAGCCAGGGCATGGAAAATGGGTCGTTGACGGGTATTCCAGCATGACAATGACCCAAAACACACGGCCTAGGCAACAAAGGAGGGCTCAAGAAGAAGCACATTAAGGTCCAGGAGTGGCCTGGCCAGTCTCCAGACCTCAATCCCATAGAAATTATGTGGAGGGAGCTGAAGGTTTGAGTTACCAAACGTCAGCCTGGAAACCTCAATGACTTGGAGAAGATCTGCAAAGAGGAGTGGTACAGGAGGAATAGCAGCCACCGGTCTTACAAACAGGAAATCCCCGGAAAGTATTGGTTTTATTTAGAAGTCATCAGACTATTACAGAGGAACTACTGAAGTAACAAGAAGATGAATGGCATATTTGGGCATATTTGGGGAAGGTAAGAGAT
This sequence comes from Lithobates clamitans, assembly GCA_037952925.1. NCBI lineage: Eukaryota > Metazoa > Chordata > Amphibia > Anura > Ranidae > Lithobates > Lithobates clamitans. The sequence continues at coordinate 106,075 of JBBGZY010002542.1, read as the reverse complement.
CAGCAACAAGAACGCGTAAAAAAGTTTTTGCCCGGAGTTCTGCTTTAAGGATTTAGAGAAGATCTATAAAGAAGAGTGGACCAGGATCCCTCCTGAGATGTGTGCAAACCTGGAGGCCACCTACAAGAAACGTCTGACCTCTGTGATCACCACCTACAAGAAACGTCTGACCTCTGTGATCACCACCTACAAGAAACGTCTGACCTCTGTGATCACCACCTACAAGAAACGTCTGACCTCTGTGATCACCACCTACAAGAAACGTCTGACCTCTGTGATCGCCAACAAGGGTTTCTCCACCAACTACTAAGTCAGGTTCTGCTTGGGGATCAAATACTTATTTTACTCATTAAAATGCAAATCAATTTATAACTTTTTGGCAATGTGTTTTTCTCTAATTTTTTGTTGTTATTTTGTCTCTCACTATTAAAATAAACCGACCATTAAAATTATAGACGGATCGTTTCTTTGTCAGTGGGGCAAACATACAAAATCAGCAGGGGGTCAAACACTTTTTCCCCTCACTGTAGCTCTGTATTTGGTACAATGTATTCCGGATCCTATCTCTGTATCTGTAGATGATACAATGTATTACATTTCCTATCTCTGTTGCGGGGGGGTGGGGGGGATGGGGGGGGGTTGTTGGAGGCGACCTTGGTTTGGTGTTCCCGGCATGCCGAGGATTCTCCTCCTGACTCTCTCCTTTCTCTCTTTGAAGGAACATGGGTGACGTTTGGAGGTCAGATCACAGACGAGGTAAGACGGACTTCCCATTTATAAATAACGTGGGGCAGATGAGTGGCAGCTGTTAAGAAAAGTAATTGGGGCTAAGTAGGAGGCGTGGCGGGCCGCGTACATCTGTCCGCTCTCCCGGAGGATGACCTATTTTTTTGGGGCTTGTGGGAGGGCGGCCTAATCCGAGACTCCGAGGATTCTGGGAGATTTTTTGTGGCAGCAATTCACTAGGATTGTCGGGAAATGACAAAATGAAATTCAACTCCATGTACATTTGTGTTCCCCACCTACCTGCCCCCCGCCTGGGGGGTCACCCGGGATTAGAAACCGATCGCCCAGAATCATGGGGGGGGGGCTCTGAAATGTTTAGTACCAGGACCCCATTGTATATTCTACAAATATTCATAGGCTGAAAAAATCCCCATCAGGGTCCCCCCCTCCCCCGCATCAGGGTCCTTATCAGAGCCCCCCTTGTATCAGGATCCCCATCAGGGTCCCCCCCTCCCCCGCATCAGGGTCCTTATCAGAATTCCTTATCAGAGTCTCCCTTGTATCAGGATCCCCATCAGTGTCCCCCCTATACATCACAGTCCCCATAGGAAACCCCACTTAGATCAGGGTCCCCATCAGAGTCTCTCCTTAAGGGTCCAAATCATAGTCCCCCCTATATATCATGCTCCCCATAGGAAACCCCACTTACATCAGAGTCTCCCCTATAAATAAGGGTTCCTGCCAGAGTCCCCCCTCTTGCGTCAGGGTCCCCGCCAGAGTTTCGCCCTACATCAACTATTCCCACCAAAGTCCCTCCCCCATTTCATCAGGTGTTTCCATCAGGGTCCTTCCCCTTTTTTCAGGGCCCCCACTTACCTCAGGGTCCCCATCAGAGTCCCTCTGTACATCAAGTGTCATCATTAGACCCGCTTACTTCAGGGTCCTCCTCAGTGTCCTTACTTATCTCAGGATCCCTATCAGAGTCCCCCCCCCCTTGCATCAGAGTCCCCCCTTGCATCAGAGCCCCCCCTTGCATCAGAGTGCCCCCCCCCTTGCATCAGAGTGCCCCCCCCTTGCATCAGAGTGCCCCCCCCTTGCATCAGAGTGCCCCCCCCTGCATCAGAGTGCCCCCCCCTTGCATCAGAGTCCCCCCCCCCTTGCATCAGAGTCCCCCCCCCTTGCATCAGAGTCCCCCCCTTGCATCAGAGTCCCCCCCCTTGGATCAGAGTCCCCCCCTTGCATCAGAGTCCCCCCCCTTGCATCGGAGTCTCCCCCCCTTGCATCAGAGTCTCCCCCCCTTGCATCAGAGTCTCCCCCCCTTGCATCAGAGTCTCCCCCCCTTGCATCAGAGTCTCCCCCCTTGCATCAGAGTCTCCCCCCTTGCATCAGAGTCTCCCCCCTTGCATCAGAGTCTCCCCCCCTTGCATCAGAGTCTCCCCCCTTGCATCAGAGTCTCCCCCCCTTGCATCAGAGCCCCCCCCCCCCTCACCAAGTGTCCATATCAGAGCCCCCCTTGTGGCTCCATTGATCTCAGTGGGTGAGAGCTGTGCTGTCTGCTCGGTTCTGTAAATGATGTGAAGTGAAGCATGTGTACAGTCCTGTTAGACTGTAATGGTATAATTTGGGTGGGCCGGCTGGGGGGTTAGAACCATGGCTCAGCCATCTGTTTTTACCCTCCCTGGTGGCCTGTGTGTAAGGGTCCAAAGAGAACTCAACATAACAGGAAAGGGGGTATGAAAAGGGGGGGGAAGCAGTCTCACTCAGCACTCCCCCACCCCCCAATGCACCAGCAGTGGACTGTTCCTCAACGTCATTGCACCCAATGCAGGGCTATGGACCCTGCTCTGCTCTTGATGACATCAAGACCCCAGACCACTGAAGTGTGAAGGTGAAGACACTGCGGTTAGCCAGTGAGGAGGATCAGATAATATATCTTCATTTCATTTTTTTTTTCTTCCCCTGGATCAAATAGAGAAATGAACCCTTGCAGTGCAGACACAGAGATACTTTTTAGTTGCTCGGAGTTGTGCTTTTAGTTGGTTTTGGTTTCCTTTGTTTTTTTTCGTAAATTTAAAAATTTTAAATAATAACTAACTATTGGCCTCATGCACACGGACTTTTTTACAGCTGCTTTTTTGAGCGTTTTTTGCAGCTTAAAAAGGCCTGTCTATGTTAGTCTGTGGCTTCATGCCCACCTAGGCATTTTTGAGCTGTAAAAAAAACCCAGGACCAGTGGGTTCTGAGAGACGTTTTTCGGGTGTAAAAACGCTCTAACGCTGATAATGCTCAAAAAGCGCTCAAAAACGTCATTCACCAATGTTTTTTAACGTTTTTGAGCCATTGAAAAAGAAAAAAAAAATTTTGAAAAAAAAAAAAAAAACGCTAAAAAACGCTAACGCGGAAAAACGCTCAAAAACGCTCAAAACCGCTATTGCAAAAACGCTGAAAAAAATCACTGCAAAGATACTGGCGTTTTCATAACGTTATTTTAACATCCCGTGTGCATGAGGCCTTAAATTCTAGGTATTGGAATTTTCTTTCAAATTTGGCTGTTAGTGAACGTAATGAATACAAATTTATCCGAAGTTATGAATTATTCAAAATAACGAATTCCGCATCTAAAGTAATTTGTTACGTTCCATTCGTTTAGATGCGGCATTCCTTATTTCGGATAATTCAGAACTTCGGATAAATTTGTATTCGTTACGATCAATAACAGCCAAATTTGAAAGGAAATTCCAATACCTAGAATCAGGGGCGTTGCTAGGGGGTGGCTTTTGGGGCTATAGCCCTGAATCTGAGGCCAATAGCCCCGGGTCTCTGCAGGGGTCCCCAAGGGGAGGGGAGGCTCTCTGGGGACCCTTATGTAAGTGGGGGGGGGCTCTCTGGGTACCCTGATGGAAGGGGGGGGCTCTCTGGGGACCCTGATGTAAGGGAAAAGCTCTCTGGGGACCCTGATTTTAAGGCCTAGGCTCTCTAGGGACCCAGATTTAAGGGGGAAGCTCTCTGGGGACCCTAATGTAAGGGGGCCTCTCTGGGAACCCTGATGTAAGTGGGGGGGGGCCCTCTGGGTACCCTGATGGAAGGGGGAGGCTCTCTGAGGACTCTGATGTAAGGAGGAGGCTCTCTGGGGACCCTGATGTAAGGAGGAGGCTCTCTGGGGACCCTGATGTAAGGAGGAGGCTCTCTGGGGACCCTGATGTAAGGTGATGTAAGGGGGGCTCTCTGGGGAACCTGATGTAAGCGGGGTGCTCTCTGGGGACCCTAATGTAAGGGAGAGGCTCTCTGGGGACCCTGATTTTAAGACCTAGGCTCTCTAGGGACCCAGATTTAAGGGGGAAGCTCTCTGGGGACCCTAATGTAAGGGGGCCTCTCTGGGAACCCTGATGTAAGTGGGGGGGGGGCCCTCTGGGTACCCTGATGGAAGGGGGAGGCTCTCTGAGGACTCTGATGTAAGGAGGAGGCTCTCTGGGGACCCTGATGTAAGGGGGAGGCTCTCTGGGGACCCTGATGTAAGGAGGAGGCTCTCTGGGGACCCTGATGTAAGGTGATGTAAGGGGGGCTCTCTGGGGAACCTGATGTAAGCGGGGGGCTCTCTAGGGACCCTAATGTAAGGGAGAGGCTCTCTGGGGACCCTGATTTTAAGGCCTACGCTCTCTAGGGACCCAGATTTAAGGGGGAAGCTCTCTGCGGACCCTAATGTAAGGGGGCCTCTCTGGGAACCCTGATGTAAGTGGGGGGGCCCTCTGGGTACCCTGATGTAAGGGGGAGGCTCTCTGAGGACTCTGATGTAAGGGGGAGGCTCTCTGGGGACCCTGATGTAAGGTGATGTAAGGGGGGCTCTCTGGAGACCCTGATGTAAGCGGGGGGCTCTCTGGGGATATATATACATACACACATACGTATATTACTGTATATACATGTGTATGCCCGCCCAAGCGTATGACTTTCTTTACTACGCTTCTATGGGCTCTAGCCCCAGATCTTTTGTAGACCTAGCAACGCCCCTGCCTAGAATTTAATAGTTTAATAATAGTTAAGTTATTATGAGTTATTATTTCAGGATTTTCATTCTTTTGATTTTTTTTTATTTTCATTCTTATTTTCGGATTTTCAAATATTCAAATTTCCGAATATTCGGAAAAAATTGTTAAACGGGTTTTTCGTTAATTCGGATATTGCACATGTCTAGAGTGAAGTACCGGGAGCCACCATTGCTTCCTTGCTTTTCGAGAGGCAAACATTGGAGCGTCGCCCTCACTTCACTTCTTGGTAGTTATCATAGAACAAATATGAAGGGTGGAAGTTTCAGTGCTGCTCCGGCTGCAGACTCGTCACTGAGGCCGGGATAGGGAGGGCGGTCCCCGGAGCGCGCTCCTTCAACACCAAGTCTGAGTCTTTTAACCACCCCGAAAACCCTGGACCCTGGTGGTCAACGCTGACTGCTCCCGTCATTGTGGCTCGGAGGTGACAGGTGGTCCTCCGGGTGGGGGTGGGGGGGGGAGAAGGTGCAGCCGCTCACCTGGCTGGCCCGGGTCAGATCATCTTACGGTCGCACACACAACAGGAACACTTGGCCGAGTCTTTAGCGGTTTAAATATTCATGCGGCTTTGTGCTGATCGTTTTGTTTCTTGTAAGGCCCCCCAAAGGGAGGATTTGCTGGCGAGGCAGCAGAAGGGGCAGCTGGCAGGATTCCCTTCGGAGTGGTGCTGCGGACCTGGAGCTTGATCCGCGCCATTCTGCACGCAGGATAATGGCAACCGCCGGCGCTCCATTATTCTTGATGCTTTTTATTACATCTTTATGTAATTAATAATATTTTATAATCTCATAATATTATTTTATAACAATATAATATAATGAAATGATAATGTAAAACAATATATTATAATAACTTAATACTATATAAATTAATATAATATATTATAAACATTATTCACAAATAAAAGTTAAGTATTATATGACCGAAAAGGAAATTGGGGTTTAATTTTCCAAATGGAATCGGACATCTTTCTTGCTTTCCTTGCAGTGGAGGAGGAGTTAATGAGTGACATCCTGAGAAATATTGTCTGGCCCCACCCCCTTCCACAACATCATCGATAATAATAGATACATTCTCCCCCCGCCCCCCCAATTGGTCTTAGTCATAGTGCACTGACGGGTTTCACCCATCCCATCTGGTCTTAATTATAATTTACTGCATTTTGCTCCTCCTAATTGGTCCTAGTCATAGTGTAGTGTACTGTTCTGACACATTTCACCTCTCTGGTCTCATCTTTGTATTAGACTGACCTGTTTTGTCCCTCCTATCTGGTCTTAGTTGTAGTGGACTGATGCGTTTCACCCCTCCTATCTGGTCTTAGTTATAATTTACTGATGTGATTCCCCCCCAATTAGTCCTAGTCATAATAGACTGATGCATTCCCCCCCCCCCCCCCCCAATTGGTCTTAGTCATAGTGCACTGACAGGTTTCACCCAACCCATCTGGTCTTAGTTATAATTTACTGCATTTTGCTCCTCCTAATTGGTCTTAGTCATAGTGTAGTGTAGTGTAGTGTAGTGTACTGTCCTGACACATTTCACCTCTCTGATCTCATCTTTGTATTAGACTGACCTGTTTTGTCCCTCCTATCTGGTCTTAGTTGTAGTGGACTGATGTGTTTCACCCCTCCTATCTGGCCTTAGTTATAATTTACTGATGCGCTCCCCCCAATTGGTCCTAGTCATAATAGAATGATGCATTCCCCCCCGCCCCCTCCCAATTGGTCTTAGTCATGGTGCACTGACAGGTTTCACCCATCCCATCTGGTCTTAGTTATAATTTTCTGCATTTTGCTCCTCCTAATTGGTATTAGTGTAGTGTAGTGTACTGTTCTGACACATTTCACCTCTCTGATCTCATCTTTGTATTAGACTGACCTGTTTTGTCCCTCCTATCTGTTCTTAGTCATAGTGGACTGATGTGTTTCACCCCTCATATCTGGTCCTAGCAATAGACTGACATGTTTCACACCTCATATCTGGTCTTAGTAATAGTGACGCAATTCTCCCCTCCTCTCAGGGCTTAGTCATTACCAGACGCGTTTCGCCCCTCCTATTAGGGCATAGTCATAGTGGACTGACACATAACCACAACACCACCTGCATGGGGTTTCCATGTTCTCTCTGTGTAAATTTGCATTAGTATGTGGATGTATGTATGTGGGTTAGGAACTTTAGATCGTAAGAAGCTCTTTCAGGGCACGGACTGATGTGACTGTGCAGGATGTAAAGCGCTGTGTAAGCTGTTGGCGCTATATACAGGTGCATCTCATAAAATTAGAATATCAGCAAAAAGTTTATTTATTTCAGTAATTCAATTCAAAAAGTGAAACTCGTATACTATATATAGATGTGTTACACACAGAGTGATATTCTTCAAGCATTTCTTTCTTAATACACACTGGGGATCGGGATCTTTATCTCCCGGAAAGTGACGGTTATTTTCAGCCGCGTTCAGTGAGATTTGGTAATTGGAGTCACACGGTGACTATAAAGATTCTCATCCTCGTGTCAGATCTTTGTGAATTCTGTCTGTGGTGTGGTGTCTTTTATTTTTTATTTTTTGTTTGCCCGCGTTTTGGGTCATTGTGTGCTCCCGGGTGATTTTTATAAGATTACAGAAGATTTTAATTCTGCCACAACTGGATTACATAACTAGGACAAAATGTATTCTCAATAAGCGACATCCCGATCACTCATCCGGAGCGATTGAAAATTACGATGAGCCGGTTTCATCTTACATAGGAGATCAGTTTACTGAGAGAAAGCATTCAAATCATCTGCAAAGGGCCGTTATCACATTACCCGCGTGTGTGCGAGCGCGCTGCATGCATGAAAGAAGACATTATCACGGCTCCGCTGTCCAAACTGAAAATCATTGGAGTTTACAGACGGCCCGCTCATTTCTATAGCCTGCCCAGCCCCCCACTGCCATGGAAATCTCCCCATTGCCAATAACCCGAGGTTCTGGGAACACCGTCTCCTGATCTTTGTGAATATCCTAGCCCCACCTTTTTGTAGCTTGCTTGGGGTAGTGGATTAGGACCTTAGGAAGATGGTATATGGTGAATAAGAGATTAGTTTTGCCTAAACTATATTAAGCCCTTGCCTACTGCCGATTCCCAACCGGGAGGCGGAGGCCGGCTTTCTGATCATGTGACCGCTGTGATTGGGTGGCACATCATCACATGATCAGAAGCTTCCGATTACAAGTATGTATCAGGAGCTGCCTGTGATGGCTTACTTAGGGCCTGATCACATCTGAGCATTGTAAAAAGCAATATGCGTTTTTTTAGCACTTTTTAATGTGTTGTGTTAAAATTCAACGCATAATGCGTTTACATGTGTCTTGCGTGTGTTTTCCTCCTTGGACACCTGGGAAAAATGGATGTGACCCCAGAAAAATGCACTTAAAAAAACTTGCATTGCCTTTTTGATGCGCTACCTTTGAATATAATGGAAGGTGCATTTTTAGCCCCACTGTATGTAGGAATGCAGCCACCCTGCCTTGGTCTCACTGTATGTAGGAACATAGCCACCCTGCCTTGGTCCCACTGTATATAGGAATGTAGCCACCCTGCCTTGGGCCCACTGTATGTAGGAACGTAGCCACCCTGCCTTGGGCCCACTGTATATAGGAAGGCAGCCACCCTGCCTTGGGCCCACTGTATGTAGGAACGTAGCCACCCTGTCTTGGTCCCACTGTATATAGGAAGGCAGCCACCCTGCCTTGGGCCCACTGTATGTAGGAACGTAGCCACCCTGTCTTGGTCCCACTGCATGTAGGAATGTAGCCACCCTCCCTTGGTCTCACTGTATGTAGAAACATAGCCACCCTATCTTGGTCCCACTGTATATAGGAATGTGGCCACCCTGTCTTGGTCCCACTGTATATAGGAATGTAGCCACCCTGACTTGGTCTTACTGTATGTAGGAACGTAGCCATCCTCTCTTGGTCCCACTGTATGTAGGTATAACGACACCCCGAGTATGAAAGGGGTTAAAGCCGTTTAGGACATTCCATTTCCGAACACAAAGGCAGCTACCGAACCCTCCTATCAGCCCAATAAGAAACCCATACGAATAGTTCTTCCCCCCAAGTATGAGACGAGGCTCTGTACAGAGGGTCAAACAGGAACCAGACTCTTTTTATTAGAACCAAAATTACAAGTCTTTATATACAGTTAAAGAGAAGGTTTCTACCTTCGGCTCATATTACGCTAACAATACAACTGTAACCAGAAACCTAATTAACATGAGCTAGTTTACTAAATCATTTACCCAGACTAGGTGACTCGGAGACATGACCTTTAGGACAGACTTGTGGTCACCGAGCTTCACACATTGGTATAAACACAGGTCACCTTCCCACAAGGGAAGCTAATTAGCAGGAGCTAATTACAATTAACAATACAAACAGCGATCTCCCCCCTCCTCATCCTAATAGGCAATAAACTATAGTAGGAGTAGACTGTCCGGCTCCTACCCAGATCTAGAGGCCAATGTGATCAGCTCTCTCAACCAACATGTTGAGTTCAGAATCAAACAAAACAAGAATAGTCTTTACATGGGAGATATTGTGGATACATATTACTGTCCCATTTTAAGTAATCCAATCATATTCTCAGAGTTCCTTCTTTTCTTGGTCACCCTTCGCCCAACAGTGACTCCCGTCACAGTAGGAATGTAGCCACCCTGCCTTGGTCTCACTGTATATAGTAACGTAGCCACCCTGCCTTGGTCCCACTGTATGTAGGAACGTAGCCCCTTGTCTTGGTCTCACTGTATGTAGGAACGTAGCCCCCCTGTCTTGGTCTCACTGTATGTAGGGACGTAGCCACCATGCCTTGGTCCCACTGTATGTAGGGTTAGGAACATAGCCACCCATTCCTAGTCCCACTATAGGACATAGCAAACCTGTCCTAGTCCCACTGTATGTAGGAACGTAGCCACCCAGTCCCACTGTATGTAGGGTTAGGAACATAGCAACCCTGTCCTAGCCCCACTATAGGAATGTAGCCACCCTGTCTTGGTCCCAATGTATGTAGGAATGTAACCACCCTGTCCTAGTCCCACTGTCTGTAGGAACGTATCTCCCCTCTCTTGCTCACTTATGAGATGGACTAGGCTCTGTGCTACAGATAAGGGTGTGGTTTTGTGGGCGTGGTCAGGGTTTCTCCAGATTTCCTTTTTTGAAATGTGATAACTTTGTATACCTGTATAGTTCAGAATCTCGCACAGATGTGAGGAACCAAACCAGGTAAATCCTTTTTCTCTGAGTTTATCATTACTCTGCACTGCTTCACTGTTTCCGTCCTATCGGAAAGTCGGAGTGATGTTTAAAGGGCCTGATTGTTTCCCGGAGCCCGGTGTGTATTGGTCGCCTTGTGCAGCGCTTGCTTTTTTCTGCAGCGCGTTTTTTATAATTTTTTTGTGTTCTGCCACGTCGACGTATTTCACATTTCGCTGATTTTCCGTGTTTTTCACCGGTTCAGCTGTTCTAAATGAAACATTTACTGGAGCCGCGCTTTGCGACTCGCTGACTCCCATATCACATCCGGACTGGTTTAAAAAAATGATGCGGAGTGTCGCGGTGATGTGTGAAGTGCAGTAACCCACGGCAACCCTAATCCAAAGTATGAAATGATTGGTTAATGCACACTGCTGTCTGCCCTAAAGTGTATTTTCATCTTGGCAGTTTGAGAACCCCTCCCCCTCCCCCATATTCAATGTTATGTCTTCCCATCCACTCCGTATACCTAAGAATAATGTCCTCACCATCCTAATTTCTTTGGAGAAGGATCATATAGAGGGCTCTATGGGCAGATCTTCAACCCGTTCATCAATGTGAATGTTTATTGAGCTAAAATCTGGTTAAAAAAAAGTATAAATTCAAGTATGAATAAGTTCCTTATATTGCTTATATGATATTCACTGTTGAAACACTGGTCCTCCTCCTGGGCCAATCGGGAAGCGGGTCTGATACCTGTCACCCGATTCGCTGAAAGGACAGGCGATCCTATTGGACGCCTAGGAGACATATGGCGGAAGCGAGGAGGAAAAGAGCCACCTGGATGCCTGGTCCCCGCCGATGCCTGGATGCCCGATCTCCACCACTCCTTGGATGCCCGATCTCCTTGGATGCCCGATCTCCTTGGATTCCTGATCTCCACGGATTTCTTATCTCCTCAGATTCCTGATCTCCTCGGATTCCTTATCTCCTCAGATGCGCCTGGATTGGGTAAGTACAGGGGGAAGACTAGAGCCCTGGTAATCCAGAAGAACATTTGTGAGGTCAGGTACTGATCTTGGAAGAGAAGACCTGGCTCACAATAGGCATTTACAATTCATCCCAAAGGTGTTCAGTAGGGTTGAGGTCAGGGGGCTCTGTGAAGGACTCTCCAGTTCCTCCACACCAAACTGGTCAAACCATGTCTTTATTGAGCTGGCTTTGTACACGGGGCACAGTCATGGTGGAACAGAAAAGGGTCCTCCTTTATAATCTATGGAAATTTGTGTCCATTTGGGAGGTCAGGTATTAAATGTTGGTTGAGAAGACCTGGCTCACTATCGGTGTTCCAATTTATCCCAAAGATTTTCAGTAGGGTTGAGGTCAGGGCTCTGTGCAGGACAAATAATTCCTGTACAGCTAAATCCAAAAACCATAGCCATTATTATGGAGTACCCCAGCCCTGCCATGGTCACTGATATGGAGTTGCCTCCTATAACATCCTCCACTCTTCTGGGAAGGCTTTACAGAAGATTTTGGAGGGTTTCTATGGGAATTTGTGTCCATTTAGCCAAAACAGCATTTGTGAGGCCAGGTATTGGTATTGGATGCGAAGACCTGACTCGCAATCCGTTTCATCCCAAAGGTGATCATTACTGTTGAGGTCAGGGCTCTGGGAGTTCCTCCACACCAAACTATGGGGGTTATTTACGAAAAGCAAATCCACTTTGCACTACAAGTGCAAAGTGCGCTTGAAATTGCACTGAAAGTGCACTTGGAAGTGCAGTCACTGTAGATCAGAGGGGGACACATGCAAGGAATATAAAAAACAGCATTTTAGCTTGCACATGATTGGATGATGAAATCAGCAAAGCTTCCCCTCATTTCAGATCTACCCCTCAGATTTACAGTGACTGCACCTCCAGTGCAATTTTAAGTGCACTTTGCACTTTTAGTGCAAAGTGGATTTGCCTTTCGTAAAATAACCCCCAATGTCTTTATGGAGCTGGCTTTGTACACAGTCTTGCTGGAACTGAAAAGGGACCTTTCCAAGGCTGTTGCCACAAGTCTGGAACCCAGAGAGAGGCTAGAACCTCGGTCATCCATAAGAACATTTGTGAGGTCAGGTACTGATGTTGGATAAATAGGCCTGGCTCACCAATTGGCATTCCAATTCATGCCAAAAGTGTTTAGTAAGGTTGAGGTCTGCGCTCTTGAGTTCTTTCACTCTTCTGGGAAGGTAATCTATGAATCTAAAGAAGTTTTATAGATCTATAACACAGACTCCATACTCATACCCTTAGACCTCTCTGCTGCCTTCGACACAGTTGATCACCTGCTCCTCCTCAGCAAACTCCACTCCCTTGGCCTCCGTGATTCTGCTTTATCCTGGTTCTCCTCCTACCTATCTCAGCGCACTTTCAGTGTCACTTACAACTCCATCTCCTCCGCTCCCCTTCCTCTTTCTGTTGGGGTACCCCAAAGCTCCGTCTTTGGGCCCCTCCTATTCTCTCTCTATACCTCTTCCCTGGGCCAGTTGATAACCTCCCATGGCTTCCAATACCACCTCTACGCCAATGACACCCAGATCTATCTCTCCACTCCTCAACTCACCCCCTCGATCTCCTCATGGATCTCAAACTTACTGAATGACATATCGGTATGGATGTCACACCATTTCCTCAAACTTAATCTTTCTAAAACTGAGCTTGTTATATTTACATCTTCCAGGTCCCCCTCCTGTGACTTCACCATTAATAACAACACAACCATTGGTCCCTCCCCCCATGATTTTACCATTAAGATCAATAGCACAACCATTGGTCCCTCCACACATGCCAGGGTGACTTTGACCTCTCCTTCAGCCCCCACATCCAATTACTGGCTAAATCCTGCCGCCTTATCCTCCGCAACATCTCCAGAATTCGACCCTTCCTGACTAATGACACCACAAAGCAACTTATTCACTTCTTCATTATTTCCCGCCTCGACTATTGCAACTCTCTCCTTAATGGCCGACCCTTACACAGGCTCCTCCCCCTTCAGTCTATTATGAATGCTGCTGCTAGACTAATACACCTCACTAATCGATCCGTAACTGCTGCTCCTCTCTGCCAATCCTTTCACTGGCTTCCCCTCCCCCACTGTATAAAATTCAGAATGCTAGCCACAACATACAAGGCCATCCACAACATCGCCCCCATCTACATCACCAACCTCATCTGCAGATATCGCCCAAATCGCCCCCTCCGCTCCTCCCAGGACCTCCTGCTCTCTAGCTCCCTTGTTACCTCCTCCCATGCTCGCCTTCAGGACTTCTCCAGAGCCTCTCCCATCCTCTGGAACTCTCTGCCCCGGTATGTCCGATCAGCCCCTACCCTGTCCACCTTTAGGAGATCCCTGAAAACTCACTTATTCAGGGAAGCCTATCCCACACCCACCTAACAACTGTCCCCGAGCCACCCCCATCAAATCATTCCCCGCAGCTATTACCTTTTGTATCATCACCCCCTCCCTTTAGAATGTAAGCTCTACGAGCCGGGTCCTCCTGTACCTTTTGTATTGTACTGTAATTGTGCCGTCCCCCCTCTACATTGTAAAGCGCTGAGTAAACTGTTAGCGCCATAGAAATTGTGTATAATATAATAATCTATGAAAGTCTATCCTTTTCAATGATTTATACATATATCTATATCATATGTAATGTACATCCTTTCATATGATTCATGTTTGTTAACAATATCTTTTCAATAAAAAGTTTGTAATATAAAAAAAAAATAAAAGCCTTATAGTAGGTATGGTGGTCAGTCCACGTACTTGTCATTGGCACCTGGCAAGTTTCTTCCCACCTCTGGAGCCCCTATGAAAGTCTCCCAAAGAACACAATGACGGATTATTTGTGACCGGTGTGATATCAATGTGATCGGTAAAGTTTTTATCCCTATAATGAGGGTTGCTCTGCTTAGACTGCCGGCCCAACAACATGCAGATAGAGTGAAAACAATGGAGCGATGGGCCCCCTTCACATCGGGGTGTATCGGAATATGACCGCGTTTTTCTGCAAACGTGTGAAAAACGAACTGAAACTCGCAACACGTTATTTCTTGATGTTGTTATACCTCACCGGCCACTTTATTAGGTACACCTCGCTAGTAGAGCTTTGTGACATGGTGCATTATCCTGCTGGAAGGAGCCATCAGAAGACCGGTGATACCCCATCCCCCACACCATTACACCCCCACCACCAACCTGAACCCTTGATATCCCATCCCCCACACCATTACACCCCCACCACCAGCCTGAACCGGTGATATCCCATCCCCCACACCATTACACCCCCACCACCAACCTGAACCCTTGATATCCCATCCCCCACACCATTACACCCCCACCAGCCTGAACCGGTGAAACCCCATCCCCCACACCATTACACCCCCACCAGCCTGAACCGGTGATACCCCATCCCCCACACCATTACACCCCCACCAGCCTGAACCGGTGAAACCCCATCCCCCACACCATTACACCCCCACCACCAGCCTGAACCGGTGATATCCCATCCCCCACACCATTACACCCCCACCACCAGCCTGAACCGGTGATATCCCATCCCCCACACCATTACACCCCCACCACCAGCCTGAACCGGTGATATCCCATCCCCCACACCATTACACCCCCCACCACCAGCCTGAACCAGTGATACCCCATCCCCCACACCATTACACCCCCACCACCAGCCTGAACCGGTGATACCCCATCCCCCACACCATTACACCCCCACCACCAGCCTGAACCGGTGATATCCCATCCCCCACACCATTACACCCCCCACCACCAGCCTGAACCAGTGATACCCCATCCCCCACACCATTACACCCCCACCACCAGCCTGAACCGGTGATACCCCATCCCCCACACCATTACACCCCCACCACCAGCCTGAACCGGTGAAACCCCATCCCCCACACCATTACACCCCCACCACCAACCTGAACCGGTGATATCCCATCTCCCACACCATTACATTCCCACCACCAGCCTGAACCGGTGATACCCCATCCCCCACACCATTATACCCCCACCACCAGCATGAACCGGTGATATCCCATCCCCCACACCATTACATTCCCACCACCAGCCTGAACCGGTGATACCCCATCCCCCACACCATTACACCCCCACCACCAGCCTGAACCGGGGATACCCCATCCCCCACACCATTACACCCCCACCACCAGCCTGAACCGGTGATATCCCATCCCCCACACCATTACACCCCCCACCACCAGCCTGAACCGGTGATATCCCATACCATTACACCCCCACCACCAGCCTGAACCGGTGATACCCCATCCCCCACACCATTACACCCCCACCACCAACCTGAACCGGTGATACCCCATCCCCCACACCATTACACCACCACCACCAGCCTGAACCGGTGATACCCCATCCCCCACACCATTACACCCCCACCACCAGCCTGAACCGGTGATATCCTATCCCACACACCATTACACCCCCACCACCAGCCTGAACCGGTGATACCCCATCCCCCACACCATTACACCCCCACCACCAGCCTGAACCGGTGATATCCCATCCCCCACACCATTACACCCCCACCACCAGCCTGAACCGGTGATACCCCATCCCCCACACCATTACACCCCCACCAGCCTGAACCGGTGATACCCCATCCCCTACACCATTACACCCCCACCAGCCTGAACTGGTGATACAAGGCAAGATGGATCCATGCCCCAAATTCTGACCCCACCATCTGAATGTCGGAGGTGAAATCCAGACTCATCAGACCAGGCAACATTCTTCCAATCTTCTATTGTCCGGTTTTGGTGATCCTGTGCCAATTGTAGCCTCAGTTTCCTGTTCTTAGCTTACAGGAGTGGCACCCGGTGTGGTCTTCAGCTGCTGTAGCCCATCTGCCCCAAGGTTGGATGTGTTATTTGTTCAAAGATGGTATTCTGCATACCTTGGGTGTAACGAGGGGTTATTTGAGTTACTGTTGTCTTTCTATCATCTGGAACCAGTCTGCCCATTCTCCTCTGACCGCAACAAGGCATTTTCCGCCACACAACTGCCACTCACTGGATATTTTCTCTTTTTCCCACCATTCTCTGTAATCCCCGAGAGATGGTTGTGTGTGAAAATCGCAGAAATACTCAGACCGGCCCGTCTGCCACCAACAACCAACCATCCCACGTTCAAAGTTACTTCAGTCCCCCTTTCTTCCCCATTCTGATGCTCGGTTTGAACTTCAACAAGTCGTCTTCACCACGTCTAGATGTCTAAATGCATTGAGTTGCTGCCGTGTGATTCGCTGATTAGCAATTTGTGTTACCAAGGAATGGAACAGGTGTACCTAATAAAGTGTCCGGTGAGTGGATATGTTATACGGTATCTCATACACTCTGACCTGTGCTGATGTTGGTTTTGCAGATGGCGGAGCAGTTGATGACGCTGGCGTACGATAATGGAATTAACCTTTTTGACACAGCTGAAGTCTACGCTGCAGGGAAGTAAGTAAAGAATTGACCTCTATTATCTGCCATAAATGTGTATTGATTTCCTCCAATCACTGGGCTTCATATCAGAAATATCTGCACACTGTCCAATCAGATTCCTTGATTTTCCTCGGCTTGGATGGAACGGAGAGGCTGTTTTATGAAAATCGAGGATCAGAGTTGTCACTAATAGTAATCTGGCTAATCCAGTAACCCTCACCGTTAAAACGACCTGCAAAATCTGGTTGCTTTGGGCAACAAAACTAAATTGTCCAATTCATTCAGAACATTTGTATTAATCGTCCCTGGAGCTGACCAAAGTTAGAGTTTGGCTCGCTTCAATCGTTCCTTCTTTCCTTTCTCCCCAGCATGCTAATTCAATACTATGCAAAAAAAAAGGCTTTCAGTACAAACCTTACGATTTCATCACTGGGTCTCTGTGCTTCTCTATGCAACGCAGGCAGATCATGGCTCTCATCTCTGTCTCTCCAGCTGTGATCCCTGCCCTCTGCCTCTCCATCAGTGATCCCTGCCCTCTGCCTCTCCATCAGTGATCCCTGCTCTCTGCCTCTCCATTGGTGATCCCTGCCCACTGCCTCTCCAGCGGTGATCCCTGCCCTCTGCCTCTCCAGCGGCGATCCCTGCCCTCTGCCTCTCCAGCGGTGATCCCTGTCCTCTGCCTCTCCAGCAGCGATCCCTGTCCTCTGCCTCTCCAGCGGTGATCCCTGCCCTCTGCCTCTCCAGCGGTGATCCCTGCCCTCTGCCTCTCCAGCGGTGATCCCTGTCCTCTGCCCTACAGACACCGATCCTCTGCTCTACTTATTCCTTGTACACTTCCCTACCGATTCCTGTACAATCCCCTGCTGACCTCCCGTCCTCTGCCCTGCTGACGTCCCGTCCTTTTCCCTGCTGACCTCCCGTCCTCTGCCCTGCTGACGTCCCGTCCTTTTCCCTGCTGACCTCCCGTCCTCTGCCCTGCTGACGTCCCATCCTTTTCCCTGCTGACCTCCCGTCCTCTGCCCCGCTGACGTCCCGTCCTTTTCCCTGCTGACCTCCTGTCCTCTGCCCCGCTGACCTCCCGTCCTTTTCCCTGCTGACCTCCCGTCCTCTGCCCCGCTGACGTCCCGTCCTTTTCCCTGCTGACCTCCCGTCCTCTGCCCCGCTGACCTCCCGTCCTTTTCCCTGCTGACCTCCCGTCCTCTGCCCCGCTGATGTCCCGTCCTCTGCCCTGCTGACACCCCGTCCTCTGCCCTGCTGACACCCCGTCCTCTGCCCTGCTGACCTCCCGTCCTCTGCCCCGCTGACCTCCCGTCCTCTGCCCCGCTGACCTCCCGTCCTCTGCCCCGCTGACCTCCCGTCCTTTTCCCTGCTGACGTCCCGTCCTCTGCCCTGCTGATCTCCCGTCCTCTGCCCTGCTGATCTCCCGTCCTCTGCCCTGCTGACACCCCGTCCTCTGCCCTGCTGACACCCCGTCCTCTGCCCTGCTGACGTCCCGTCCTCTGCCCTGCTGACCTCCCGTCCTTTTCCCTGCTGACCTCCCGTCCTCTGCCCCGCTGACGTCCCGTCCTTTTCCCTGCTGACGTCCCGTCCTCTGCCCTGCTGACCTCCTGTACTTTTCCCTGCTGACCTCCCGTCCTCTGCCCTGCTGACCTCCCGTCCTCTGCCCTGCTGACGTCCCGTCCTCTGCCCCGCTGACGTCCCGTCCTTTTCCCTGCTGACCTCCCGTCCTTTTCCCTGCTGACCTCCCGTCCTTTTCCCAGCTGACCTCTTGTCCTTTTGCCTGCTGACCTCCCGTCCTCTGCGCTGCTGACGTCCCGTCCTCGGCCCTGCTGACGTCCTGTCTTCTTCCCTGCTGACGTCCCGTCCTCTGCCCTGCTGACCTCCCGTCCTTTTCCCTGCTGACCTCCCGTCCTCTGCACCGCTGACGTCCCGTCCTTTTCCCTGCTGACCTCCCGTCCTCTGCCCTGCTGACGTCCCGTCCTCTGCCCTGCTGACCTCCTGTCCTTTTCCCTGCTGACCTCCCATCCTCTGCCCTGCTGACCTCCCGTCCTCTGCCCTGCTGACGTCCCGTCCTCTGCCCCGCTGACGTCCCGTCCTTTTCCCTGCTGACCTCCCGTCCTTTTCCCAGCTGACCTCTTGTCCTTTTGCCTGCTGACCTCCCGTCCTCTGCGCTGCTGACGTCCCGTCCTCGGCCCTGCTGACGTCCTGTCTTCTTCCCTGCTGACGTCCCGTCCTCTGCCCTGCTGATCTCCCGTCCCCTGCCCTGCTGATCTCCCGTCCTCTGCCCTGCTAATCTCCCGTCCTCTGCCCTGCTGACACCCCGTCCTCTGCCCTGCTGACGTCCCATCCTCTGCCCTGCTGACATCCCGTCCTTTGCCCTGCTGACGTCCAGTCCTTTGCTGACGTCCCGCCCTCTGCCCTGCTGATGTCCCGCCCCCTCTCCCCTGCTGACATCCCGCCCTCTGCCCTGCTGCCGTCCCGCCCTCTGCCCTGCTGCCGTCCTGTCCTTTGCCCTGCTGCCGTCCTGTCCTTTGCCCTGCTGACGTCCCGCCCTCTGCCCTGCTCCCGTCCCGCCCTCTGCCCTGCTGCCGTCCCGCCCTCTGCCCTGCTGCCGTCCCGCCCTCTGCCCTGCTGCCGTCCCGCCCTCTGCCCTGCTGCCGTCCCGTCCTTTGCCCTGCTGCCGTCCTGTCCTTTGCCCTGCTGACGTCCTGCCCTCTGCCCTGCTGACGTCCTGCCCTCTGCCCTGCTGACGTCCTGCCCTCTGCCCTGCTGACGTCCTGCCCTCTGCCCTGCTGCCGTCCCGCCCTCTGCCCTGCTGACGTCCCGCCCTCTTCCCTGCTGACGTCCTGCCCTCTGCCCTGCTGACGTCCTGCCCTCTGCCCTGCTGATGTCCTGCCCTCTGCCCTGCTGACGTCCCGTCCTCTGCCCTGCTGACCCCCTGTCCTCTGCCCTGCTGACCCCCTGTCCTCTGCCCTGCTGACCCCCTGTCCTCTGCCCTGCTGATGTCCCGCCCTCTCCCCTGCTGACCCCCTGTCCTCTGCCCTGTTGACTTCCTGTCCTCTGCCCCCTTGACTTTTTTTACTGCATCCCCACATCAGATAGACTAGATCCGGCCCTGAGCAGTTTTAATTACAGGGAGGAGCCTGCACCGCTGTACATGACTGAAGGGACCGCTATTTTTTGGAAACAGAAGAGAAAAAGAAAATGGCGACACATACTGATGTGAAGATGAAAGCAGCTTCCCCCATTAACCGGCACCAATAAATGGACCAGAATTTGGACATCACAGTGAAGACAATAATTGAGTTACAAATCCTTTTCCATGAAAATCTTTGTTCTCCGTTTCTATCAAATTTCTGAGAATTTTTTTTTTTTCTGCAATTTCCGGCCTGAAATGAAGTGATGCCGAGTGTGGAGATTACCATCATTAATTCCCTCTGTATGTGAATGACTCCCACTATCTGTCCTCCGAGATCTTCCCTGTATAGAGGACATCAGAGAATTCCCAGAGGACTCCATTGAAGACCAGAAACCGTTCCCTTCATTGTATGGAGGAGGATCTGATATCTACACCCGGGGCTCAGAGACCTCATGGGGCCGGGATGGCATTTCTTTGTCTGAAACTTATATTAATAATTCCTATGTGTGTACATACATCAGACCGAAGAACTACAGGAGACGGTCAGAGACTGCAGACATGATACAGGAGACAGTCAGAGACTGCAGACATGATACAGGAGATGGTCAGAGACTGCAGACATGATACAGGAGACGGTCAGAGACTGCAGACATGATACAAGAGATGGTCAGAGACTGCAGACATGATATAGGAGATGATCAGAGACTGCAGACATAATACAGGAGATGGTTAGAGACTGCAGACATCATACAAGAGATGGTCAGAGACTGCAGACATGATACAGGAGACAGTCAGAGACTGCAGACATGATATATGAGATGATCAGAGACTGCAGACATCATACAAGAGATGGTCAGAGACTGCAGACATGATACAGGAGACGGTCAGAGATTGCAGACATTGTACAGGAGACGGTCAGAGAATGCAGACATGATATAGGAGATGATCAGAGACTGCAGACATAGTACAGGAGACGGTCAGAGAATGCAGACATGATACAGGAGATGGTCAGAGACTGCAGACATGATACAGGAGACCGTCAGAGACTGCAGACATGATATAGGAGATGATCAGAGACTGCAGACATTATACAGGAGATGGTCAGAGATTGCAGACTTCATACAGGAGACGGTCAGAGACTGCAGACATGATACAGGAGACGGTCAGAGACTGCAGACATGATACAGGAGACGGTCAGAGACTGCAGACATGATACAGGAGACGGTCAGAGACTGCAGACATGATACAGGAGACGGTCAGAGACTGCAGACATGATACAGGAGACGGTCAGAGACTGCAGACATGATACAGGAGACGGTCAGAGACTGCAGACATGATACAGGAGATGATCAGAGACTGCAGACATAATACAGGAGATGGTCAGAGACTGCAGACATGATACAGGAGACGGTCAGAGACTGCAGACATAATACAGGAGACGGTCAGAGACTGCAGACATGATACAGGAGACGGTTAGAGACTGCAGACATGATACAGGAGATGATCAGAGACTGCAGACATGATATAGGAGGTGGTCAGAGACTGCAGACATGATACAGGAGGTGGTCAGAGACTGCAGACATGATACAGGAGACGGTCAGAGACTGCAGACATGATACGGGAGACGGTCAGAGACTGCAGACATGATATAAGAGATGATCAGAGACTGCAGACATAGTACAGGAGACGGTCAGAGACTGCAGACATGATACAGGAGACGGTCAGAGAATGCAGACATGATATAGGAGATGGTCAGAGACTGCAGACATGATACAGGAGATGATCAGAGACTGCAGACATAGTACAGGAGATGGTCAGAGACCAAAATAGTGTCATACATCCCAAGTGTCTTCATGGGAGGAGGGGCTTTCTCAGCTAAGCACACCCTCCTGTCTGCATGCCTGAGCTAAGGGAAGATTAATTCCTGGATGTAAATGCTTAATGAATCATCTCCCCCTACTCAAGATGGCCACAGCTAGAAATGCTTAAGGTGGTGGGGGGGGGGGGTCATGTTTCAAAGTTATTTCTCAACAAAATAAAGCATGGAGACTTGAATAGATGGATGGATGGGGGAGTTTGCATTGAGTAATAAAAAAATAAATTTTAATGGTGTTTTCATTTTTTTTGGTGCTCAGATACAATTTTATTCCATTTTCTTTTTTTCTCCTTTATTTGTTTGTTTGTCTTTTGATTACCTCTCATTCCTCAATCCCTAGTCATGTCCTCATGGCGGGTCTCACCTCTCTTTGTGTCGTTCTCAGGGCAGAAGTCGTATTAGGAAACATCATCAAGAAGAAAGGTTGGAGGTAATTATTTGCACTTTGTGTGATGAATCTTTAATGCGGTGACCAGTTTCATCTGCACGCTTCTTGCTCAGGAGTGAAAAAAAAGACCGCCGTGAATTATTAATGCCGCCAAATACCGCCGCTTAATTTCTTGATATCTCGGCGGGTATTAAACTCGCACGCCCTGCTCGGCGGAAATGCCATTAGAGGATATTAAATGACGCACTATGTACAGACGTATACCGGGCACCCTGCATTCACAGGGGTTTTTTATTATTATTATTTTTTTTCTATCTTGTTGATCAAAGCTTAAAAATGATAAACTGAACAATGAGCTTCATAAACCATCAGATACGGAGCTAAAATAGAAGATAAAGCGTAACTCCGCCTTTGTTGAGAAACCCCTCCCCCTCTGAGTGATCTCTGTACATTACTCCGCCTTTGTTGAGAAACCCCTCCCCCTCTGAGTAATCTATGTACATTACTCCGCCTTTGTTGAGAAACCCCTCCCCCCTCTGAGTGATCTCTGTACATTACTCCGCCTTTGTTGAGAAACCCCTCCCCCCTCTGAGTGTTCTCTGTACATTACTCCGCCTTTGTTGAGAAACCCCTCCCCCTCTGAGTGATCTCTGTACATTACTCCGCCTTTGTTGAGAAACCCCTCCCCCTCTGAGTGATCTCTGTACATTACTCCGCCTTTGTTGAGAAACCCCTCCCCCCTCTGAGTGTTCTCTGTACATTGCAGGGATTGTAACTTTGTTGCAGATTTCTACCTTTTGTTATTCTGAAGAAATAGCTGTGTGTTTCTCTGTGTCCATGTGCTGTGTGAATGTGAATGGGAGTGACTTTATAATTATCATACGGCAAGTACTTGTATGTAAACATCAATTGCGATGCACATGTGAAGTATCATTGCGATTGTGAGAGCAATAATTCTACACATTTAACTCTAACCTGATAACCTGTAAAGGCTTTTAGAGCATCGCCCATGGAGAATCATATATATTTTACCAAAAAAAAAAAAAAAATGGGTATAATATTGTGTTTTGCACTAAAATTCTATTCAGTGTATTTTTTCCTCAAAAATGCATTTGGTAAATATGTGCGCAAATCTCATGCGACATTAACAAAAAAAACTTGAAATGACCACCATTTTATTTTCCAGGGTCTGTGCTTTCAAAAAAAAAAAATACATATACTTTTGCAAGTTTACAGTAATTTCTAGAAAAAAAAATGCAGATTTTTTTTTACATGTGTTCAAAAAATAAAAAAAATGGCCCTAATGCGACATTAAAAAAAAAAAAAACTTGAAATGACCACCATTTTATTTTCCAGGGTCTGTGCTTTCGAAAAAAAAAAAAAATATATATATATATATACTAATTTGTAGAAAAAAATGCAGATTTTTTACACGTGTTCAAAAAATAAAAAAATGGCCCTGGTAGACAAGTGTTTAAATTTATTGGATAAAATCTATTTTACTATAGACAGGTCAACGTGGCATATGAAACATTGTTTAACCACTTGAAGACCGGGCTTTTTCCTGCACTTTTTGTTTACAAGTGTACATTAGTTTTTTTTTTACTAGAAAATTTACTTAGAACCCCCAAAACATTACTTTTTTTTTTTTAGCAGAGACCCTAGAGAATAAAATGGCAGTTGCTGCAATTTTTTTTTTTATGTCACACGGTATTTGTTTTGCAAACGCAATTGTTTTGGGAAAAAAAATACACTTTGATGAATTAAAGAATAAAACAGAATATTTACTCCATTTTTTTTTTGTAAAATGTGAAAGATGACGTCACGCCGAGTAAATAGATACCTAACATGTCACTCTTTAAAATTGCGCACGCTAATGGAATGGTGACAAACTACGGAGCTTAAAAATCTCCCTGAGGGACTCTTGAAACGCATTTACAGAGTTACAGAGGGTCTAGCACTAGAATTATTGCTCTCACTCGTTCACGACGATACCTCACGTGTGGTGCGAATATCGTTTACATATGCGTTCGCTTCTGCGTGCGAGCACGGAGGGATGGAGGAGGCGCTTTAATATTTTTTTCTTATTTATTTTAATGTATACACTGTCCCTTGATCTTTTGCTTTAAAAACAAAAAGAAATAAAAAATGTTTGCTTCCAGCGTGGACCGGAATTGACATCATGATGTTAGTGATGTGAGTTTTGTATATAATCATTTATATTTGTTTTATTGGGGTCAGTAAGTGTTCTTCTAATTGTATGGATGTTGTATCCACATGTATAAGGCAAATTAAAAACAAAACTTGTGCCCTTATGTCTTTTATATATTTTATGTCACACACAAAAAATAATGTAATGCTAATTTTGTGGTGTCTTTTTTTTTTTTTCTAGACGGTCCAGTTTGGTTATCACAACCAAAATTTTCTGGGGGGGAAAGTAAGTCATCCAAACCTTTTTACACCTCCTCGTGTGTTTGTACATAGGAGACAATCATCCATAACACTTTTCTATGTTCCAGGGCGGAAACTGAGCGAGGTTTATCCAGAAAACATATCATTGAAGGTGAGTGTCATTTCCTCCCTTATATTTGTCACTCTGTGTATAAGAAGTGGTGCAATTAAAAAAAGCCGGTTGCAGTCAAGCCGGTTACTTTGGATTACGGTGGCTGTTGGTAGATGGGAGATCACCTTCCGGGTTCTTGTATCTCTCAGCTACTTCAACGCTGAGACATCCCCACCACTATTCACAGTTCTTCCTTACTTTTGTGGCCATTGCAAAGCCAATTAATACCTTTTATTATGACCTTGTGCGGGAGAGTGGAAGCCAAACTATAACAGAAAAATCTCTGCACCCCGGGGTCTCTGAGGTGTATAGGAGGATCCTGAAAGGATATTCAGAAAATGAGTTCTCACCGACAACCGGTATCAGGGTCAGAGTTAGTGGAGGTGACCTTTAAAACCAAACCAATAGCTTTTGAGAAGATTTGTGTTTTCTAATATTTGTTGGATACTTTTCTACAGCCAGTGGATCATTTCCTAGAAAAAGTATGTAAATGTAAAGAGGAAAAATAAATGCCATTTACCCTCCTCTTACCTTCTTTGTGTATATAGAATGTGAATGAATGAGGCGGGACACTGTAGAGATCAATGACCACTTATAATTAAAGTGATTTGAGAGCATCAAATTGGTGTAGAAGAATGTAACATGTGGGTCAGACACACCCCCTGAGCTTTGAGGACACACCTCCTGACCTTTGGGGACACACCCCCTGAGCTTTGAGGACACACCTCCTGACTTTTGGGGACACACCCCCTGAGCTTTGAGGACACACCTCCTGACCTTTGGGGACACACCCCCTGAGCTTTGAGGACACACTTCCTGACCTTTGGGGACACACCTCCTGACCTTTGGGGACACACCTCCTGAGCTTTGAGGACACACTTCCTGACCTTTGGGGACACACCTCCTGACCTTTGGGGACACACCTCCTGAGCTTTGAGGACACACATCCTGACTTTTGGGGACACACCTCCTGACCTTTGGGGACACACCTCTTGAGCTTTGAGGACACACCCCCTGACCTTTGGGGACACACCCCCTGAGCTTTGAGGACACACCTTCTGACCTTTGGGGACACACCTCCTGAGCTTTGAGGACACACCTCCTGACCTTTGGGGACACACCTTCTGACATTTGTCCCTTGGGGGAGGTCTCTAGTCCAATCCCTAAGTCCTGGCCTTCTTCTTTAATCACTTCAGATTTTACCCCCTTCCTGACCAGAGCACTTTTTGCAAATTGGGCACTGCGTCGCTTTAACTGACAATTACGCGGTCGTGCGACGTTGCACCCAAACAAAATTGACATCCTTTTTTCCCCACAAATAGAGCTTTCTTTTGGTGGTATTTGATCACCTCTGCGGTTTTTATTTTTTGCGCTATAAAACAAAAAAGTGCGACAATTTTGAAAAAAAACGCAATATTTTTTTCATTTTTGCTATAATAAATATCCCCCCAAAAATATGTAAAAAACAATTATTTTTTTCCTCAGTTTAGGCTGATACGTATTCTTCTACATATTTTTGGTAAAAAAAAATCGCAGTAAGCGTATATTGATTGGTTTGCGCAAAAGTTATAGCGTTTACAAAATAGGGGAGAGATTTAGGGCATTTTTATTATTTTTTTTTCTTTATTAGTAATGGCGGCGATCTGCGATTTTTATCATGACTGCGACATTATGTCGGACACATCGGACACTTTTGACACTATTTTGGGAACACTGCCATTTATATGGCGATCAGTGCTATAAAAATGCACTGATTACTGTGTAAATGACACTGGCAGGGAAGGGGTTAAACACTAGGGGGCGATCAAGGGGTTAAGTGTGTCATAGGGAGTGATTCTAGCTGTGGGGGGGATGGGCTACAACTCACATGACAGCGATCACTGCTCCCGATGACAGGGAACGGTGATCTCTGTCATGTCACAAGGCAGAACGGGGGGAAATGCCTTGTTTACATAGGCAACTTCCCGTTCTGCAGCTCTGTGACACCTTCGCTGGGAGACCTGCGGACATCGGGTCCCATGGGCACGGTCACACTGTACGTGGTGGGCGCGCGCCCGCTAACCCTGCCAATTAAAGGGGACGTACAGGTGCGCCGTTTGCCCACCGCTGCCATTGTGCCGACGTATATCGGCGTGCGCCGGTCAGAAAGTGGTTAAGGGAAAACCCTAACATTAGCCCTAAAACCCGACCCTGACCCTAACACTAACCCCTAACCCTTATTATAAATTCAGCCAATATTCCTGACACGTAAAGTGATTGTAAACCTCAGGCATAAAATATGAACAAAGCACATCCCTCTATAGTGTGTACTTGTCTCAGTCCAGAGCACTGAAAGGTTGATTTACTAAAGGACAACAGACTGTGCACTTTGGAAGTTCAGTCGCTCCACAGCTTAGTAGTCCAATCATGTGCAAGCAAAAATGCTGTTTTTTTTTTTTTTTCATTTTTCTTTGCACATGATTGGGTATTCTTTGCAAAGTGAAGCTTTACCTCATTTACTAATCTCAACTGCACTTTTCAAAGTGCATAGCCAGCCTAGCTGCCTTAAGTAAATCAACCCCCAAGTATAATTTCCGTCCACTGCCTCCTTCCTTTGCTATCTGTGTTCTGACGAGTTTTCCTGACACCAAGATATAAATGGTGACAGGGTAGGAAGCTCTGGCACACAGCCTGTGATTGATAGCTTCAGCTCTGTGAAGGGGGAGGGGTGTCTCTTCCCTCCAGTCAGCTCTCACTGAGCTCTGCAGAGTGCAACATCAGATTCCCCGCCTTCACTTTCTAAAAAGCTCAGACGAGCTGTATAAAATTTCTGGACATGGAACGGCTGTAGAGAAGAGAAGACTGCAGATAAAAAGGTACAACTTATGTAGGGAGATTTGTTTTCATCTCTGGGTATCACCTGAGGACAGTCATTTCACTGGGGATATGGAGGGGGTTCACAACCACTTTAAATGTCTGATTGAGGAATGGTATATCCGAGTTTTCACAGCAATGTATATGGGTGGATGAGAAGAGTGCATGTGGTCAGAATGCCGAACGATTGGCGAGTGATTGACAAATAGTCGTGTTGTTGCAGATATTCTGGAGACGCCGCATGTAATGTGTTTAATAACGATCTGCTTAATCGTTATCAAGGTTTAAAAGCTTCTCTAGAAAGACTCCAGCTAGAATATGTGGATGTAGTGTTTGCTAATCGCCCCGATCCCAACACTCCCATGGAAGGTAAGACCGATCGATATACCAGAAGTTTGATTCGTTGTATAGAATATGATGAGGATTATTTCACATGACGAAGGTCGAAGTGATGAGTCGGGGGGTCAGTTCACTAAGACGGATCGCATGCGGAACCCTCACCCACCGGTCACTATTTGCTCATTTAACAAAATAAAATCAAATTTCCAACTAAGGCCGGCCCACACACGGGTCCAATTTCGAAAGAATTTTCGTTCGCATTTCGCACCATTAGTGGAGCTGCAGCAACAGCCGATGTTTCGTGCGGCCACCAAATTTGAGTAATCGGACACGCTGGCAATTTTTGGAAAAAGAGAACGATTTTCTAATCGATGATGCGAGAAATCTAATCGAAAAAAAGAAATACGCATGTGCAAGGAAAGAAAATTCCCGGAAAGAAAAGAAGATTCCCGGCCACGAAAATTCTTTTCTGTAGCAGCGTGAGGTGTGATTGAAGGCTTTGGTTGGCCGAATTTCCAAAATCAATGGTGGCACCATCCGATCACAAAACGCGCAAATTCTCTGATTTTCAGAAGAAAATTCTTTCGAAATGTGACCAGCCGGCCTAACAGAGGGCCGCATCGCACAGATCCGCTACAATCGGAACCTTCATGAAAATGTTCACGGCTTATCGTTGTGACGTCTATAGAAGAGCATTAAAGGCAGCCGATTCAGAGAGAAATACAATGTAACAAAATACAAAAACACAACAATTCAAACCCAACTCAAGCAACATAAAAATCACATATTATTGATATTTTGTAATTAAGGTCATTTTCTGGCACCTTAAAGATATTGGTGCTGCCGCCCCAATAGAGATATACTATGGGAAGGTTTCCCCCAGTGGGGTTTTTTTTCGCAGCAGGGTAAATAAATTAAAGAAATAGAAAGGTTCTTTATTGAGAGGTTATCGTCATAAAATTAAACACATTGCTATTAAAATATTAGCTCTGGTCGGGGGATATATAGCCATTGAAAAATACATGAAAATTGCAAACATAAAAATTATACACAGCATTATATGTCCAATGGTCTGTTGTGTAGGATTCCCGACGCGTTTCGGCCTAAAAGGTCTTCCTCAGGGGTTTGCTGTTTAAACAATTATATATTTAGCATTTCAATTATTAACATATTAAACAAGGAGGGTTATTCATGTATATATGAAAAAAAGTTCCATAAACTATAATTACAAATAGGGAGTATAAATGGAAAATCTCCTGACCAGAGTTTCTCTCAAGACGGTTGGATAATCCCAAATGTTCCCAGGCCACTCGCACTCCAAGGGGGGACACAGCATCCCCTGTTGTGTCTTACAAGGAGCCACACTGACCCACTGAAGGAGCAGAGGGGCGAGGAGTCCTGAAATACATTACAGATATTTGGGTAGTTTCCCAAACTTCTAGAGGACGTGGAACAACCCCTCATATCAGCCCAGAGCAGCGGCACACCCTCCATAGGTGCATTGTGTGCGGTCCCCAGGGTGGGGGTGGGGGGACGACACACTGTGCCCCCGCACATTGCACAACAATGGGGAAACATCATTCCATGTCTTCGCAGCAGAAAAGATCCATCCAGCATGATTGGCAGGGATGAGTTTAGTCAAACCCGACAGCCAATCATATGCAGGGGAGGCTTTCCCCGCCCCCATTGCACACTTGGTCTTGGTCAGACTTGGTCTAATTCAGTTTAAAGGGGGAGGAGAACTGTGATTGGCCACTGCTAAGGCCTATCATAGTCCTAGCCCTACCAAGGACAGAGGCTGGGAAAGACACACTGCTAAATGTTTAAAAAGGAAGTAGAGAAATAAAGAGATGCTGAACAGTCCAGAGAGGATGATAAGCTGTACGGGGGAGGGGCTGTGTGGCTGGTTTGGGATAGAGGGCCACTTACTACTGACCCCTGAACTCCCATTCACTCACCACTGACCCCCTAACTCCCCCTCACTCACCACTGACCCCCTAACTCCCCTCACTCACCACTGACCCCCTGACTCCCCCTCACTCACCACTGACCCCCTGACTCCCCCTCACTCACCACTGACCCCCTGTGTCACTTACTACTTACCCCCTTACCACTGACCCCTGAACTCCCCCTCACTCACCACTGACCCCTGAACTCCCCCTCACTCACCACTGACCCCCTGTGTCACTTACTACTTACCCCCTCACCACTGACCCCTGAACTCCCCCTCACTCACCACTGACCCCCTGTGTCACTTACTACTGACCCCTGAACTCCGCTTCACATACTACTAGCCTCTGAACTCTGCGTTACTTCTGACCCATGAACTCTGCCTCATTTACTCTTAATCTCTGAATAACTTACTCCTGACCCCCTGAACTCTGTGTCACTTACCACTGACCTCTGAGCCACTAACTACTGACCTCTGCTTTACTACTGACCCCTGAGCTCTGCCTCATTTGCTACTGACCTCTGCATCATTTACTCTTAATCTCTGAATAACTTACTCCTGACCCCTGAACTCTGCCTCACTTATTACTGACCCCTGAGTCACTTACTCCCCCTACCTCTGCATCACTTACTACTGACCCCTGAACTCTGTATCACTCCTGAACGTTGCATCACTTACTAGACTGACCTCGGAACCCCTCCTGATCTTTGTACTCTGCATCATTTACTACTGAACCTTTTGTGTCATCTACTACTCAGCCCCCCTGCACTCTGCGTCCCTTAAAGGCTTGGCCAATATTCAGTGCAATGAAAGCCACACCAAATATTTGCACCTTATGATCTTGCACACAGAGGCCTCCTGCATTCAAAACATTTAAACATTTAAAAAAAGAATGGGCTGGCATTGAGCTGTAACTATAAAATGATCTGTCAATGACTATTTCTGTAGACAAGACGAGTCTTCTGATCGGTATAAAATTTGTGCAGCTTGGTGAACTGACCCCGAATGTCCCCACCCCGAATCTCCTCACCCCGTATGTCCTCACCCCGTATGTCCTCACCCCGAATGTCCTCACCCCGAATGTCCTCACCCCGAATGTCCTCACCCCCCTAATCTCCTCACCCCAAATGTCCTCACCCCGAATGTCCTCACCCCGAATGTCCTCACCCCGTATCTCCTCACCCCGAATGTCCTCACCTCGAATGTCCTCACCCTGAATCTCCTCACCCCGTATCTCCTCACCCCGTATCTCCTCACCCCGAATGTCCTCACCCCGAATGTCCTCACCCCGAATGTCCTCACCCCGAATGTCCTCACCCCGAATGTCCTCACCCCGAATGTCCTCACCCCGTATGTCCTCACCCCGTATGTCCTCAACCCGTATGTCCTCAACCCGTATGTCCTCCCCCCCGAATCGCCTCACCCCGTATGTCCTCCCCCCCGAATCTCCTCACCCCGAATCTCCTCACCCCGAATGTCCTCACCCCGAATGTCCTCACCCCGAATGTCCTCACCCCGAATGTCCTCACCCCGAATCTCCTCACCCCGTATGTCCTCACCCCGTATGTCCTCACCCCGTATGTCCTAACCCCGTATGTCCTCACCCCGTATGTCCTCACCCCGTATGTCCTCACCCCGTATGTCCTCACCCCGTATGTCCTCCCCCCGAATCTCCTCACCCCGTATGTTCTCCCCCCCCAAATCTCCTCACCCCGTATGTCCTCACCCCGTATGTCCTCACCCCGTATGTCCTCACCCCGTATGTCCTCACCCCGTATATCCTCACCCCGAATCTCCTCACCCCGTATGTTCTCCCCCCCCGAATCTCCTCACCCCGTATGTCCTCACCCCGTATGTCCTCACCCCGTATGTCCTCACCCCGAATGTCCTCATCCCGAATGTCCTCACCCTGAATGTCCTCACCCTGAATGTCCTCACCCTGAATGTCCTCACCCCGAATGTCCTCACCCCGAATGTCCTCACCCCGTATGTCCTCACCCCGTATGTCCTCACCCCGTATGTCCTCACCCTGTATGTCCTCACCCCGTATATCCTCACCCCGAATCTCCTCACCCCGTATGTTCTCCCCCCCCCGTATGTCCTCACCCCGTATGTCCTCACCCCGTATGTCCTCACCCCGAATGTCCTCACCCCGTATATCCTCACCCCGAATCTCCTCACCCCGTATATCCTCACCCCGTATGTCCTCACCCCGTATGTCCTCCCCCCGAATGTCCTCCCCCCGAATGTCCTCATACCGAATGTCCTCACCCTGAATGTCCTCACCCTGAATGTCCTCACCCTGAATGTCCTCACCCCGAATGTCCTCACCCCGAATGTCCTCACCCCGTATGTCCTCACCCCGTATGTCCTCACCCCGAATGTCCTCACCCCGAATGTCCTCACCCCGAATGTCCTCACCCCGTATGTCCTCACCCCGTATGTCCTCACCCCGTATGTCCTCACCCCGTATGTCCTCACCCCGTATGTCCTCACCCCGAATGTCCTCATCCCGAATGTCCTCATCCCGAATGTCCTCATCCCGAATGTCCTCACCCTGAATGTCCTCACCCTGAATGTCCTCACCCTGAATGTCCTCACCCCGAATGTCCTCACCCCGAATGTCCTCACCCCGTATGTCCTCACCCCGTATGTCCTCACCCCGAATGTCCTCACCCCGTATGTCCTCACCCCGTATGTCCTCACCCCGTATGTCCTCACCCCGTATGTCCTCACCCCGAATGTCCTCATCCCGAATGTCCTCACCCTGAATGTCCTCACCCTGAATGTCCTCACCCTGAATGTCCTCACCCCGAATGTCCTCACCCCGAATGTCCTCACCTCGTATGTCCTCACCCCGTATGTCCTCACCCCGTATGTCCTCACCCCGTATGTCCTCACCCTGTATGTCCTCACCCCGTATATCCTCACCCCGAATCTCCTCACCCCGTATGTTCTCCCCCCCCCGTATGTCCTCACCCCGTATGTCCTCACCCCGTATGTCCTCACCCCGAATGTCCTCACCCCGTATATCCTCACCCCGAATCTCCTCACCCCGTATATCCTTACCCCGTATGTCCTCACCCCGTATGTCCTCACCCCGTATGTCCTCACCCCGTATGTCCTCACCCCGTATGTCCTCACCCCGAATGTCCTCACCCCGAATGTCCACAACCTCTATGTCCTCACCCCGAATGTCCACAACCTCTATGTCCTCACCCCCAATGTCCCCACCCCGTATCTTCTCACCCCATATCTCCTCACCCCCAATGTCCTCACCCCGAATGTCCACAACCTGAATGTCCTCACCCCGAATGTCCTCACCCCGAATGTCCTCACGCCATATCTCCTATTAAGGAGGACAGAGATGATGTAAAAATATTTTCTGTGTGTTTTTAAACAACTTTATTGTACAGCAGCGGCTTAAAGTGCCTAAAGTGGAACTCCTGGCACAATTCAAATCACATTAGTCTTCATGGGGGTTGGATAAAATAAAGAATAATTAAAGTGCTGGAAAAATTTGCTTTCCTGGAGAAAGTACTGCAGGCTCGCTTCACTGCCAGCCACATGTCCACAAACCTTGGCACGTGGTTATGTGGTCCCTGTCGATGGGAAGAATCGGCCAATCTTATCGATGATCAATGGCTTTAAGAGAGATCACCTGATAGATCAGCTTTGTCTTTAGACATCTGCCCGTCACTGAAGGGAGTCAGTAGCGGTGTTTTCTCCAGGAAGGTTGAATATAGATCCAAGTTATGTCAATTTGTTTAGGCTTTTTTTTTTTTTTACTTCTAATGACTTGTTATCCAATGGTTGGCTTCAGCATAGGAGATGAAATGTCTTTTCCCCACCCAACCCATAAAGATCCAGCAAAGTGCTGGTTTTATTGTGAATCGTATTGCCTGGAGTTCCATTTTAAAACTTTTTTTTTTCTAAAAATTACTTACAATAAAAGTTTAAATGACTGACTATAGGCTCAATTTACTAATTTGGAATTATTTGTGGTCATGTTCAGTCACATGGCTGAAAATAATTCTAATTATAACCAATAACACATTTTTATCTTAGTGAATTGAGCGCTATTTGTATAAAATTGTGTTTTTTCTTGATCTAAGAAAAATAATATAGATATATCTATATATATATAATGCCATCATTTAGGGACAGCAAGAGTAATAATATTGTTTTTACATTTAAAATTTGAATATCGTTTTGCCAGTGTTGTTATTGTTTTTATATTTAAAAATAGAATTTTTGCCAATGTTAGCTTCTATGTTCTGTTGTAAAAAAAAAAAATATGCGGTACGTCTCATTTCAGTGCATTTTTTGAATCCCAATCAGTATGTGAATATTAATGCTGAATTGCCTAATTTGTTGATTACTGACTCTGCTGTAATGGTTCAAATAGCTTTCCTAATTTTTTTTCATTTTAATATTACATTCTTTTTTTTTTAATTTTCTGAACTATTTGAATTCGCAATTTTTAAATGATTTATTTTAATTTTCTGAATTATTTTAATTAATAAGGATGTTACATTTATTTTATATATGATATGCATTTTTTTTTTTTTTTTTTTTTTTTTTTTTTTTTTTTAATGTGAAGCTATAGATTTAGGATTATCCTTTAATTTTTTTTTTCTTTCACAAATGTAAAAAATTGTTAGACACGCTTAATTTTTTTTTTAGTTTATTTTAAATATTACACTTTTTTGACATCCTCCTTACTCCTTGAAAACTAAAATGACCGTTACCTTAAAATCCAGTGTTTATCTTACATGACTATAGGATATACTTACAGCATTACAGTCATTTAAATATACAAGTAATTCAAGCTCATGTTTAAAGAGGAACTCCTTTCAAAAAATAATTTCAGGCAGCGGTAATAAGTCTTTTATAATAAAGATTATTATTTTTTATTTTTTTTTATGTGTTCAGTGGTCATTCCTCTGAGTCTCTCATGCTGCGTAGTTATACCTAACTCTTTTGGTGATTAATCATTTTAATTATACAATTTTATTTAATTTTTTTTTAATTAGATAAATAGGAAATCTTACATAGGATTTTCATATTTACCGCTTGCAGCCAGTAGATGGCTACCTCTTTGCTATTTTTCACTAAGGGGAAACACACATTGAAAAATTGAATCTTAGTGCCAATTTTTTTTCTTTTCTTTTTCTTTTTTTTTAACGTGTCGCTGCTGTAAAGATTTTGAGCCATTTCCTCTCCCAACAGGAAGTGAGATGTAATTTCCCCATTGGGGCCACAAAAAGCAACAACAACATGACAGTGGTTCTAACTTTATCCCCACTCCATCCAAAACAATTTTTTTATTTATTTATTTACTGCAATGGGATTTTAAAGACATATTATGCTGTGCGAATGCATCAGCTCTACTTCTAATCAGGAAGCTAGTGTGGGGTTTTTAGCTGGAAGCCCAGTGCAGTTTGCAAACAGAGTCGCTCTGTATTAATTATTTGTGCAAAATATTGTAAAAATAAATTAAGTTATATAAATAACAGATTTAAAAAATCTAGCAAACTTCATTTGTTAAAAAAAAAAAAATCTAGCAAGCTTTGAAAAAAATTAACACATTTTTTGTACTTCTCTTTATATATTTGCTGGGAGTTCTTGGGGGCCACAAAAAGAAATAAAAACTTGCCAGAACTTTTTAGAAACATTTTTTAACTGCAATTGGATTATAAAGTCCAACGGAGCTGTTTGACTGGATCAGCTTTGCACACTGTTGCTTCCAATCAGGA
This sequence comes from Lithobates clamitans, assembly GCA_037952925.1. Classification (NCBI taxonomy): domain Eukaryota; kingdom Metazoa; phylum Chordata; class Amphibia; order Anura; family Ranidae; genus Lithobates; species Lithobates clamitans. Next base: position 70,681 of record JBBGZY010002542.1, on the reverse strand, counting down.
CGCTAGTGCTGGGGTTTCTATCTGAAAGCCCAGCACAGTTTGCAAATGGAATATTATGGATGCACTATTATTGTTTCTTGTGAAACCTGAAAATTCTTCTTTAAATAAACAGTTAAATAAAAAAAGAAAAGTACAAAGATTTGTATTTTTTTTTTTAAAACATTTGCTAGCTTTTAAAACTGTTTTACATCATTTGATTTATTTTTATATAATATTTTTCACAATCAAGTAATACTGAATTAGTTGATTGTGCAAAATATTGTATGAAAATAAATCAAATGATGTAAAACAGTTTTAAAGGTAGCAAATGTTGAAAAAAAAAAATACAAATTTTTGTACTATCGTGCCCCCCTCGACTTATACTCGAGTCAAGCACTTTTCTGCAGCAAAAAATTTCATTTTCTGAACCGACTTTGGGGCCCCGTGTCTCAGGGCCACTTTGTGCTAGGAACTCCAAATTTGGTGTGCAAACCCAGTGCAACTGGTACCACAACATATCCAAAGCTGAGGTTCCTTGCACTAAGTGGCCCCGAGATACGGGGCCCCAAAATCAGTTCGGAAAATGTCATTCTCTGCTGCAGAAAAGTGCTTGACATTTTCTGAACCGAATTTGGGGCCCCGTATCTCAGGGCCACTAGGTGCTAAGAACCTCAAATTTTGTGTGCCAACCCACTGGGACTGGTACCATAACATATCCAAAGCTGGGGTTCCTAGCACTAAGTGACCCCGAGATACGGGGCCCCAAAATTGGTTTGGAAAATGTCATTCTCTGCTGCAGAAAAGTGCTTGACATTTTCTGAACCGATTTTTGGGGCCCGGTATCTCAGGGCCACTAGGTGCTAAGAACCTCAAATTTTGTGTGCAAACCCACTGGGACTGTTAACATAACATATCCAAAGCTGGGGTTCCTAGCACTAAGTGACCCCGAGATACGGGGCCCCAAAATTGGTTTGGAAAATGTCATTCTCTGCTGCAGAAAAGTGCTTGACATTTTCTGAACCGATTTTTGGGGTCCTGTATCTCGGGGACACTTGGTGCTAGAAACCCTAGCTTTAGATATTTTATGGTGCTGAGTTTGCACACCAAATTTGGGGTTCTTAGCACTAAGTGGCCCCGAGATATGGGGCCCCAAAGTCGGTGAACTGTGTCCATCTGCAGCAATGTCATTTCGGCACCATTTGGGTTCAGAGACCCCAAATTTTGGCTGCAGCTAGGGGGCATCTAGGAACCCCTAACTACCGAGTTTGAAGTTCGGGGGACCTATGGCTGCAAATGGGCACAGTGAGGCTGCAAATGGGCATTGTTGACCCTCTTTTCCACTTAAAGTAGCTGTGCATTTCTCACCCTAGGCTTATACTCGGGTCACTAAGTTTTTCCCATTTTTTTGTGGTAAATTAGGGCCTCGACTTATACTCGGAACGACTTATACTCGAGTATATACGGTATTTTATTTTATTTAACTGTTTATTTAAAGAAGAATTTTCAGGTTTCACAAGAAACAATAATAGCATTATAAGAAAAACAAAAGAGTTGTAGGTGACACATCATAGGTACCAAAAATTTCTGCAACATGGCAGTGCACAAGTGACAAAACAAAGTAGCGAGTAAATGGTTTTTCCAATATTTTTGTACTACTAATTTCTCTTTAAACATTGGCTTGGAGCTCTTTTTGAAGAATAGATGACTTTCTGAAAAATTGACTACATCTGCCCTCACTTCTGTGCTCAATTGTTGACACCTTTCAAACATTCCTCCAGAAAAAATAAAATAAATAAAAACAGCATAATATCTTGCAGTATTCTCATCATTATTTCTAATAAAACCACTAAATAAAAAAAAGGGCATTTAAGGGGTATGACTGATGAATTTAAACGTTTCTGATTAACCACACACATAGGTTGGACTTGTGTCTTTTTTTTTTTCAACCTCACCTACTATGTAACTATGATTCAAATGATAGCTCTGCTTTCATGAAAAAAAAAAAAAAAGTATTTTGAATTTTTTTGAATTTTTTTTTTTTTATCTTGTACCTTTAATGGTTTTTAAAACCCTGTGCCCTTTTGTCAAAAGAGATTTGATGAACTTGCAGCAATAAACTTTTGGTCTTTCTAAATCTTTCTTTTATCACCAGGAGACCCATTTAGTTCCTCCAAGTCGAGAACATTCATCATAGAAGGTACACAGTACCCAAAGTCTCCATATTGAATTCCGTCTCCAAAAAGGCATTTTATGGCACAGATAATGTTTTATCTTTACCATATAAGTGTTACCTTCCCCCACCCCACCCCCTCCACCCCCCCAGTGAAAAGAAAAAAAAAATCCATAAAATGCATAAAAAAAAAATAATCCCCTTTAAGAACATCTTGCAAGTAAAATCCTATTTTATTTTACAATCCCTTTATTATTACCCACCCCCACCCTCTTTTTGCCCTTATTTGTGTATCATATCATTATTCCTTTAACTGGGATATATTTTTTTTTCTTGCATGGTAAAAACAGGTTTGGAGTTTTTTTGGTTTGTTTGTTTGTTTGTTTTTTTTCATTGCTTTGATATTTCTGCATCATTGGTGTTAAGTTTGAGTGACCTTTAACTTCTTCTTTAGAGCACATTACCTTTGTCAGCACTTTAGTAATGTGAAGAGAATACTCAATGATGCTGACCTTCAAGAAATATGAACTTGCATTTATTTTTTTATTTATTTTTTCTTGAAGAGTAGATTACTGCTACAGCTGGGCAAAAAACAAAAAAAAACGAACAAAAAACAAAACAAAAATAATAATAAAAAAAAATTAAATCATGTCATTTTTGTTTATAAAAAAAAATAAGAATGACCTAAAAAAAAGTTTCAAAGCTTGATTTTAATTGTTATGTTGTATCTCCTTTAACTCATTTACAGTTATAATGCTGGATTTTTTGCCCACTTGCAGCGTCTCTTTGTTTTGCTTGTGCGGTTGAATCTTTTTTCTTACCCAAGTGTATTGCTTTGGTTTGCACCAGTGCACTATTTGGAATCCCTCTGGTATACTATAAGAGGCTTGTTGGCATAGTTCTTGTCTGACAATGCATGGAAGGATTTCCTGTTTTGGACAGGAATGTTTTTTTTTTTGCTTCTCTTAGCATGGGCCTGTACAATGGGGAGTTGTGCATGATACAGAAAGTTGCAGTACGAGTTACGGAAAAAAAAAAAGTGTTTCTAAAAATATTTTCTAAATTATTACTTTGGTAAAAACACGTGGACCTGGGTGTAGTGCGCAAATGGTTTTGCAAATTTCGTATTAATCATTTTCAATTCAACGCACATTTTGTGTGTTTTTGATTTTTTTTTTTAATATATATTTTAAGTACCGTACATGTTATTAGTGAACTAAAGTCAAAGGAAATGCATGTTTTGTTTTTTTTTGTTTTTTGTTTTTATTCATTTGTTTTCAGTTTATTTGTATGGCTATAGTTACAAAAAAAAAAAGCTTTTGCTTTACCAGTCCGCTTTTAGAAACACTTAAGAAGCCACATTTTTGCATTTTGCAGTATGCCTTGCAAGCACTGTATAATGGGGATGCTACTTCCCTGTAAACAGTTTTAACCATCCACCTCCATAACGCCTTTTGTGACATTACATCAATCTGATACACAAAATATTACCCTAGACTGCCCATTGTTACAGACTGTTGTCTGGGTGGCATACATTTTAAAATATTATTCACAATATTTTTTTGTATGATAAATAGAATTTTTTTATTTTATTACTTTAAGGCATAACACTTAAACATATTTTGTTGGAATTTTCTTGTGTGTGCAAGTACATCCAATATTTATATATATATATATATATATATATATATATATATATATATATATATATATATACCGTATATACTCGAGTATAAGTCGAGTTTTTCAGCACATTTTTTTGTGCTGAAAGTGCCCCCCTCGACTTATACTCGAGTCAAGCACTTTTCTGCAGCAAAAAATTTCATTTTCCGAACTGACTTTGGGGCCCCGTATCTCAGGGCCACTTTATGCTAGGAACCCCAAATTTAGTGTGTAAACCCAGTGGAACTGATACCATAAGATATCCAAAGCTGGGGTTCCTAGGACCAAGTGGACCCGAGATACAGGGCCCCAAAACCGGTTCGGAAAATGTCATTCTCTGCTGCAGAAAAGTGCTTGACATTTTCTGAACCGATTTTTGGGGCCCTGTATCTCGGGGACACTTGGTGCTAGAAACCCCAACTTTGGATATTTTATGGTGCTCCACTGAGTTTGCACACCAAATTTGGAGTTCCTAGCACTAAGTGGCCCAGAGATACGGGGCCCCAAAGTCGGTCAACTGTGTCCATCTGCAGCAATGTCATTTCGGGACCATTTGGGTTCAGAGACCCCAAATTTTGGCTGCAGCTAGGGGGCATCTAGGAACCCTTAACTACCAAGTTTGAAGTTCGGGGGACATATGGTTGCAAATGGGCACAGTGAGGCTCCAAATGGGCATTGTTGACCCTCTTTTCCACTTACAGTAGCTGTGCATTTCTCACCCTCGTCTTATACTCGGGTCAACAAGTTTTTCCCATTTTTTTTGTGGTAAATTAGGGCCTCGACTTATACTCGGAACGACTTATACTCGAGTATATACGGTGTATATATATATATATATATATATATATATATATATATATATATATATAATTTTTTTTTTTTTGTCATTGGAAGGACCATTAAACTTAATAAACTGGTTGATTTATATGGAAGGCTTTTTGTGGACACCTGACCAAATTGAGGTCAGGTGTTTCCACCGAAGGGTACTCTTGATGCTGCACCATACAAATACATTTTAGACATTTGTGTTAACAGTTTGGGGAAGGCCATTTCTGTCCCATCAGGATTGTGCTCCTATGCCCCCTTCACAAAAACATGGTTTGACCAGTTGGTGTGGAGGAACTCGAATTCCCAACCTCAGTCCTCAAGTACCCCCAACAGGTCATATTTTCAATCAATGGTTTGGTATTTATGACAGCTAATTTGTCTAAAGGAAATAATCCAAAACATGGCCTGTTGGGGGTACTTGAGGACTAAGGTTGTCCACCCATGTTTTAGACAATGGTGCTCTTACAACCTTGTGGTAACAGTTTGACGAAGACCCTTTTCTGTTCCATAATGACTGCGCCCCTGTGTACAAAGCCAGCTCCATAAAAACATAGTTTAAATAGTTTGGTGTGGAGGAACTCGAGTTTCCAACCTCAGTCCTCAAGTACCCCCAACAGGTCATATTTTTAATCAATATCAATGGTTTGGTATTCATGACAGCTATTTTGTCTAAGGGAAATACCCAAAACATGGCCTATTGGGGGTACTGGAGGACTAAGGTTGTCTACCCTAGTTTTCGACAATGGTGTTCTTCCAACTTTTAGGTAGCAACTTGGTGAAGATCCTTTTCTGTTCCACCATGACTGTGTCCCAGCTTTATAAAGACATGGTTTGATCAGTTGGGTGTGGAGGAACTTGAGTGTCCAGCACAGAGTCCTGACCTCATCCCTACTGAACACCTTGGGATGAGTTGGAATGAGCCAGGTCTTCTCATCCAAGATCTCTATAAAGACATGGTTTGACCAGTTTGGTGCAGAGGAACTGGAGTATCCTGAACAGAGCCCTGACTTCAGCCCTACTAAACACCTTTGGGATAAATTGGAATGCCAATTGTGCACCAGGTCTTTTCATCCAACATTAGTACCTGACCTCACAAATGTTCTTTTGGAGGACTAGGGTTCTAGCCTTCACCTGCCTCCAGGCAAGTCTTTGAAAGTTCTATTTCTGTTCCACGGTGACCATGCCCCTTTGTACAAGGCCAGCTCCATAAAGACATGATTTTGACCAGTTTGGTTTGGAGGAATTAGAGTGTCCTGCACAGAGCCTTGACCTCAACCCAACTGAACTATTTTGGGATGAATTGGCACTTCAATAGTAAACCAGGTCTTCTCCTCCGTCATCAGAACCTGACCTCTTTTGGCTGAATGGGCTCCAATTTCCCCCGACACCCTCCGAAAATCTTGTGGAAAGTCATCCCCAGATGGGTAAAGGCTGTTATAGGAGGTGGGCCAACTCTCCATATTAATTGTTTTGGAAAGTAAAAAAACTCATATACGTGTGATGGTCTGGTGTCTTCAAATTTTTGGCCATATAATTTATTTACTTCTACTAATTTTAAATAATTTCAAGTGTTATTAACAGGTAATGAATATTTCCAGCCACCAAATAATAATCAGTGTTTTGGTGAATTACTAATAGAATTTAGGAAGGCATGTTGTGTTGCTAAACTCCGAAATACACTCAGATTATCATAAAGTAGACCTTCACTCCAAAAAAACAATGTTTGCACCCAGTTCCAGCCCCCTCCCACAATTGGGTATTTTTTAACTGCTTTTTTACTTTTTTTTACTCCTTTCTTGACCTCCTTTCAGAGCCGTTGGGCACATCTTCATACATGCTAGACCCTCAAAAATGGTGGTGCCTTCGGAGGGGGATGGGGCCAGCATTACGGATTTTCACAGTGCCTCTGAGCTAGAGTTCTGCCCAATGTTGCTCAATATATGCAATACTGCCTCCCCACCTTTAATGTACAAGTCTGTGCATACAGTTTATGTTGACTATTTGAGGGTGAAGGAATTAAGTAAATAAACTCTTTCTAGATAATGAGAATTGTAAATCTGTGGCCTTCCAAAATATAGGCTCTGGAACTGGCACACCCTAACAGAGTGGTCAGGGGTGCTCAAGCAACCACATGGTGAAGTAACAAAAGGCCATTATAAGGAGGCAATGCTCCTTGTATAGTCATGTTATATATTCAAATTCAATTTTTAAGATAACATTGGGGCAAAGTGAAGTTGTTAAAAGCTCTGAACAGTAATTTTGATGAAGAACATTCTTCTCTGCTCACGGGGAGAGGCTTATAAGGTGTAATGATGGACTGTGGTCAAGTGAAAAATTTAAAGCAATTTTAAAAGTAATACATTTTGTCAATGTAGGGATACTCAGACACCTGTTCTTATTAAATATAATCTTTTTTTTTTAATTGTTCATTTACAAAACGACTTTGTGTTTTAGTGGTCCTTTAAAGGTTAAGCTCACATTTGGAACATGTAACCTGTTCTACTGGCTCCTCCTTAGAAGAAAAAAAAATGCATTTTTCTTTTTTACCTGCAAAAAAAGTGCATTTAATATATAAAAATATATCTATATATATATATCTATAGATATATAGATATATATCCATATCTACATATCTACATATCTACATATATATATATATATATATAGAAAAAGAGTCCAAGAGGTTGCTGCACTTAAAAATTTTCTTTGCTTTATTTCACAAATTGTTCAGTAGGGATTTACAAAGCAAGTATAATCCAAAATCACAGGCACGAAATGCCTACACAGTTTCAGACACAGGTAGATTCAGATATGGATGGATGGATGGATTACGTCTCGGGCTAGTCAGCTTACGCCCTTCCTAAGATCCATTGAAGCACATCTGAGGGTTTCAATCCAATCATTCATTTAAATACAGGTTAAGTGAAGTACTTCACATATGGAATCAATATGGCTAATTAGTTCAAATCGCATACCATTTAACATCTATATATGCATATATTTATCTATAGCATGCCATTAAAACAAGGATAAGCAACAGGTGTCGAATCTCTCATTCTCTTCACTCTCATTATAGAATATTTGAAATACCTATAAAAACGCAGGGAAATGTTGCATTCATGAGTAAATACAAAAACAAAAAGAAAAAACAAAAAAGATATCCCCATCATGAAGTTATTTTATCTGACTACTTTCATATACTCATTCCAACAGTTAAACAAATAAAATAATTTACGCCATAAAGTGCCCGTGCGGTTTAGTCTATGTAGGGGAGACTACACAAAAAATCAAAGATAGGATAGCGAGACACAAATACTCAATACGAGATAAATTAACCCAATTACCGCTGGCGAGACACTTTTTGGAATTTGGCCACAATGTATCACAACTAAAGTATATGGTCCTAGAAGGTATTGAGAAAAATAGGAGAGGGGGCAACCGTGAATTGATTCTAAGAAAAAGAGAAGTATACTGGATACATTTTTTGAATACAATTGCTCCATATGGCTTAAATGTTGATTTGGATCTTTATTTATTTGTTTAACTGTTGGAATGAGTATATGAAAGTAGTCAGATAAAATAACTTCATGATGGGGATATCTTTTTTGTTTTTTCTTTTTGTTTTTGTATTTACTCATGAATGCAACATTTCCCTGCGTTTTTATAGGTATTTCAAATATTCTATAATGAGAGTGAAGAGAATGAGAGATTCGACACCTGTTGCTTATCCTTGTTTTAATGGCATGCTATAGATAAATATATGCATATATAGATGTTAAATGGTATGCGATTTGAACTAATTAGCCATATTGATTCCATATGTGAAGTACTTCACTTAACCTGTATTTAAATGAATGATTGGATTGAAACCCTCAGATGTGCTTCAATGGATCTTAGGAAGGGCGTAAGCTGACTAGCCCGAGACGTAATCCATCCATCCATCCATATCTGAATCTACCTGTGTCTGAAACTGTGTAGGCATTTCGTGCCTGTGATTTTGGATTATACTTGCTTTGTAAATCCCTACTGAACAATTTGTGAAATAAAGCAAAGAAAATTTTTAAGTGCAGCAACCTCTTGGACTCTTTTTCTATATACAAGGTCGGTGGGAAGACCTGATTGCTGGCACTAAATCGTAAGCAGAGTGCGGTTCTCCTCCACAAGTGAATATATATATATATATATATATATATTTATTTATTTATTTATTTTTTCAAAAGGTGAACCTTTAACTTTTAACCTTTGTACCCTTACACCTAGCTTCTTCATAAAATATTGGGTAGATTTTATTGACCAGAACCTTTAATCTCATTATTTAGTCACATTCCAGCACAGTTTAGACCCGGGGTTCTTCACCTTTATTACAAATACAGGCTTTCCCTTGAATGGCCCAATATGTCCCTATACTTTCCTTGCCAGACTGTTGATTATCACACCTATTAGATAACAATACGACTTCAAAAGTCTATGTACATAACTTATGTTTACCAATAGATTACACATGGAAAGCTAGGAACATAACCGCTGAAAGAATATCATAAGGATGTTATCATATTTATATAAAAATATCAAATACACAAGCTAGATACAGCTAGGGAGATTTTTGAAGATTTTGGATTAAGGTCCAGTTACTGACAATGGTATCTGTCAGACAGTAAGTTAATTTCTCCACTTTGATTTCAAGTTCAGTATTGCAGAGAATCCAGTTAAAATTTTGTTTTCAAATATTCAGAGATAAAGCCTCCATATCATCTTCATTTGATACCTCTTTATTTGTTTCCCATACTTACATAATTTAATTCCCATACCCCCTTCATTTTATTTGATTCCCATATCTCCATCATTTCATTCCCCTACCCCCTTTACTGGATTCCCCCACCCCCTTCATTTGATTCCCCTACCCCCTTCATTTGATTCCCCTACCCCCTTCATTTGATTCCCCTACCCCCTTCATTTGATTCCCCTACCCCCTTCATTTGATTCCCCTACCCCCTTCATTTGAGTCCTCTACCCCCTTCATTGGATTCCCCTACCCCCTTCATTGGATTCCCCTACCCCCTTCATTGAATTTGATTTCAGGTTGAATATTGTAGAGAATCCACATAAAATTTTGTTTTAAATTAAGCACAGATCCACCTCACCATAGACCCCCCCCCCCCCTAATTTGATTCCTGTATTCCCTTCATTTGATTACCATCCCTCCCTCATTGGATTCCCATACCCCCATCATTGGATTCCCATACCCCCATCATTTGATTCCAATAGCCCTCTCATTTGAGTCCCACGCTCCCATTACTTGATTCCCATTCCCCAATCACTTGATTCACATACCCCGTTCATTTGATTGCCATACCCCCATCATTTGATTCTGATACTTCCATCATTTGATTCCCATCACTTGATTCTCCTTCTCCAATCACTTGATTCACATACCCCCATCATTTAAATCCCCTACCCCCATCAATTGATTCCCATACCCCCTTCATTTGATTCACATACCCCCATCATTTGATTCCCATACCCCCATCAATTGATTCCCACACCCCCATCAATTGATTCTCATACCCCCATCATTTGATTCCCATACCCCCATCAATTGATTCCCATACCCCCATCAATTGATTCCCATACCTCCATCAATTGATTCCCACACCCCCATTAATTGATTCTCATACCCCCATCATTTGATTCCCACACTCCCTTCATTTGATTCCTATACCCCCAAATGTTATAAATACCCCACAGTTAAGAACCGCTGGTTTAGAGGATTTGATGGTAATCTTTTTGGTATAACTACAACACTTGACTGGTTTTGTAAAATTTACATCAATATTGCTATTTTTGTGAAACGGTTTCAGAATTTAGAACAGGCCAGCAGGGAATATCTTTTTCATTTTTTTTACTAAGTGTCTGAAATTGAACTTTCTTGTTTCTCTTTGTAAGAAAAGACTTGTTTCTCTGGTGGTGACATGCAGTGGATACAAGAGTCTTTTTTTCTTCTTCTGTATCTTGACCTAATTCATAAAAAAAAAAAAAAAGAAAAAGTGTAAAATTAGAGCTGAGTATTTCTCACCAGCCTCAATTAATACCCCTTGGAGCTGGTGATTTCCAAACCCACCCATTACATGGTAGATGGGGGTATGGGGGAGAGAGCACCTGGGTGTTCGCTTCCTTAATGTAAACTTCAGCCAAAGTTGTTTTTTTTTTGTTTGTTTCAATTTTAGAGTGGGGAAGAGTTAGAAGAATTTTAGAACAAGAAGTTCTAATGTCCTGTTTTGGTGACCACAAAGGAAGTATGTGGGTCAGTTGGGTCATAGAAAAAAATCTGAGACTCTAAGGTCGATAGGTTTGCCCTTCCTGTATCCTCGTTCCCTTTTCTTGACACATATTGGTCCCTTTGAAGGATGCATTGTCTTTATAATGTAAATAGTAAATGTCCGACTTCCTCAATATTGTAACTTGCCCTGTCCGTGATGGTACCTGTGCTGAAATATGTACCAGAAATATTTCAGTTTTTATGAGAAGAGATCATTTTTAAAGGGCACTACAATAACAGTGATTATCAGTGTTGTGTAACATTCAGATATCCTGTTGTCACAGCTTTTGAAACTTTTTGGTTTCTTTAGGTAGTCCAGTATAAAGGTTCTCAACTTTATTGAGACCAGGGCCCAATAAAATTCCTCCAAAACCTGTTGTGCCTCAGCAAAAAAAAGACTATGCTCACAAAATAAAAGTATAGCAATTGAAAATATGTATGGAAAGCTTGGGTGGAGCTGGGTGGGATTGGGTCTTCTAGGGGGGGTTATGTTGCAGCAGACTTGCTGGCCCTGTAAGGAATGAGGTTTCTAGAGGGAGCTTGTGGAAACTAAGGTGGATGGGGTCTCTGGAGGAGACTGTGAAATTTGGGGGGGGGGGGCACTATGAGAGACTGGAAGGTGCTAGCGGGGCAGTGTGAGGCACTGTTGGAGCTTTGAAACACTATGGGGGGCTGTGGGCTCTGCAGTAGGCTGATGGACACTACAAGGGGCCGTGGCAGGCTGGGGGGTATTGCAGTCCACTGTGGAAAGTTGGGGGCACTATTTGAGACTGGAAGATGCTAAAGGGTCTGGGAGGGGCGCACTGTGGGATGTTGGAAGATGCTAAAGGGGCTAGGGGGGCACTGTAGGAGACTGGAGGGAAATATAAGCCACTGTTGGAGAATGGAAGCTCTATGCGAGTCTATAGGCTCTGCAGTAGGCTGATGGGAACTGCAAGGGCCTGTGGCAGGCAGGGGCGGCACTGCAGTCCATTGTGGAAGGTTAGGGGGCACTATTGGGGGATAACGGGATCTGCAGCTGGCTGGAGTCCCATAGGGGGGGGGGCTGCAGCAGGCCACGGACCGGTGCTTGAGAATAGTGATTTTATCAGGTCTTAATGATCCAACACAGCTGTAATTACCCTTAGCTACTGAATTGCTACACCATCTTCACCTTTCCACCATCATTTCTTTATGTAGCACGGCATCAGCAGTTTTTAGTGGTGCTAGCTAGGGGACTACTTCTGAAGTCAGCAGTTCTCCGTAGAAGGCTGTGTGAAGAGTCAGGAGATATTTTTGCTGATAGGAAGAGCAGATGGCAACACTTTTCGGTTTTGGTGCAAAGTAAGTATCTTTTTTTTTTTGTACAATTCCACATTTTTTTTAGTGTATTTCTGTTTTCACAAACTAGAACTGTTGGCTTTGAGCTTTTTATGAATTCTGAACTTTGAGGCTTTTCTTAGGCAGTGGTTGCAGTTTTTACGACTGCCTGGTCCTAGTCTTTAACTACTGTTTTTTTTTCCCCTATTAGACCTGACCCATTATTGCTCTGGATATGATTCTCAATGAACTTTTTGTTGGCTTAATTTTGCCCAAAAACCTAAAACTTTAAGCATTTTTTAATAAATTTACCCTATTCAAACTATGCAGTCTTTACTTGGCTATGGAAATTTCAAACAGGTAGTATCAGAATGGCCTTTGATGAGAAGTGTCAGCTTTAGTTCTATTTTCTGCAGCACATGCTGGCAGTATTAATACAACATGTTTGCTGTTTTTTCTTGTGGCAATGCTGGTAGAGAATTGTTGCTGAAAGGTTTTGCACAGCGGCCATGCTCATGTAAGTCCGCAGGCTATCCAGTGTATCTGCGATGGTCAGTTGTGGAACCTTAGCTTTATAACACCATTTGGCCCCCATTGGGTTCATGAAATGGTGGGGCCTGGAAACGAAGCTTTTTTTCCTTCACGGGTTCCTTGGTCGTGGATAGAGATACTATGTGTGGGGACCTTTGCAGGCTCTGGAATGGGACTGGTGAATAGGAAGGGGGTGTGGCTTACCTCCAGGAAGGGGGTGGGTCCTAAAGCTGACCAGTTGAGGCCTTGGGCCTGAATACAAGGGGCAGTACAACCCAGGGAAGAATTTGTAGATCAGAACATTATAAGCTTTTACATATTGCTTGATTTACAGATTAGTAATGGTCTAGTCCAGAGGTCTCCAAACTTTCTAAGCAAAGGGCCAATTTACTTCTCAATTAGGCTTTAAAGTGATTGTAAAGTCTCGTTCTTTCCTCCCATAAAAATAACAAACATGTTATACTTACCTGCTCTGTTGCAGTGGTTTTGCACAGAGCAGCCCAGATCCTTCTCTTCTTGGGTCCCTCTTCTGTGATCCTGGCACCTCCCTCCTGTTGAGTGCCCCCACAACAAGTAGCTTGCTATGGGGGCACCTGAGCCGAGTCACAGCTCCCTGTGTCCATTCAGACATGGAGCACCAACCTGGGTCAGCCCCCTCTCTACACTGATTGGCTAGCTGACTTTAATTGACAGCAGCGACAGCCAATGGCACCACTGTTGTGTCTCAGCCAATCAGGAGGGAGAATTGCAGATGGCTGAGATACTCGTGGACATCCCTGGACAGAGGGGGACCTCAGGTAAGTGATAGGGGGCTGCTGCAAACAGAAGGCTTTTTATCTTAATGCATAGAATGTAAACCCTGTGGGGGAAATTTTTTTTTTCCCACTTCCATGCAAAGTAAAGGCATAATGTGTTAGTATGCATCACATACTAGCACATTATGTGACACTTACCTGCAAAAGAAGCCTGCGATGTCCCCGCTGCAGGCCACATCCATGTTTGCCCCTCTTCCTTCCGGGGCCGCGGTTTCCGTCTATGTGACTGGCCGGAGCAACGTGACGTCACTCCTGCGCATGCGCCGCCAGTCACAGCACTCGCTCCTGAAGAAATGGCACAAATCAGAGCGCATTCGCCAATGACATCATCAGCGCAGTATAAAGTGTACCGTTTAGGAGATAATTACAGTACCTATAGGTAAGCCTTATTTTAGGCTTACCTATAGGTACAAATACTGCAGGGAGGTTTACAACCTCTTTAAGGGGTCGTACTTTGGCCAGTGGGAGCACACAATGCCTCATTGTTGGTTTTAATGGAAGGAATAGTGCCCCATCGCTGGTGTCAGTGAGAGGAATAGTGCCCCATCATTGGTGTCCATTGGAGGAGTAGTGCCCCATCAATGGTGTCAGTGGGAGTAATGGTGCCCCATCATTGGTGTCCGTTGGAGGAGTAGTGCCCCATCATTGGTGTCAGTGGGAGTAATAGTGCCCCATCATTGGGGTCAGTGGGAGTAATAGTGCCCCATCATTGGGGTCAGTGGTAGGAATGGCATCCCATCATTGGTGTCCGTTGGAGGAGTAGTTCCCCATCATTGGTGTCAGTGGAAGGAATGGCATCCCATCATTGTTGTCCGATGGAGGAGTAGTGCCCCATCATTGGTGTCAGTGGAAGGAATGGCATCCCATCATTGGTGTCCGTTGGAGGAGTAGTGCCCCATCATTGGTGTCAGTGGGAGTAATAGTGCCCCATCATTGGGGTCAGTGGGAGTAATAGTGCCCCATCATTGGGGTCAGTGGTAGGAATGGCATCCCATCATTGGTGTCCATTGGAGGAGTAGTTCCCCATCATTGGTGTCAGTGGAAGGAATGGCATCCCATCATTGGTGTCCGTTGGAGGAGTAGTGCCCCATCATTGGTGTCAGTGGGAGTAATAGTGCCCCATCATTGGGGTCAGTGGTAGGAATGGCATCCCATCATTGGTGTCCGTTGGAGGAGTAGTTCCCCATCATTGGTGTCAGTGGTAGGAATGGCATCCCATCATTGGTGTCCGTTGGAGTAGCGCCCCATCATTGGTGTCAGTAGAAGGAATGGCATCCCATCCATTGGTGTCAGTTCGAGGAGTAATGTCCAAAGGGCCAGATAAAGGCAAGCAAATGGCCACATCCGTTCCTCAGGCCACAGTTTGGAGACCACTGGGCTAGTCCAATCTATTGCAAATAGGCCCCTTTTTGAAAGATAACAATTGCAGGGACCCTAAATTAACCTCTAAGGTCATAACTGGATGCCAACACAGGCACCACATCCAGAATATGTCATAATGAGAACTAAATTAGGTCAGATATACTTTTGGGGTGCCCACAAAACCTATAAACATAATTTGTTTAAAAAAGTAGGGATCTCCCCAACAAGGTTTATTGTGTATCTGTTTTGTGGGCACCTTAAAAGTCAATCAGGCCTTATGTAGTTCTCTGAATTGCAGACTCCTGTTTTCCTGTGAAGTACGGCATCCCCAGCACTCTATTAGAACACCACTGAATTGCAAGCTGTAGACCCCTCCCATAGAAGATGTCTCCTGAAGCTGAGGGGGTGCCAAATTTTACAAATTCTCTGATTTCCTGGACTCTGTCATACTAAATGATGGGCACTGTGGTCATACCTAATACAACGTACTATACTGAAACCAAATTAGTGGGACTTTACATGTACCCTGTGAGGGTCTAATGAGCACTAAGAACCAATTAAATTAAAAGTAACCAAATCTTTATTTTACAAATACATATAGTTTGTTAAAAAAAAAGAGACAAAACTTGTTCAAATCAAAGTTACAGTCAGGGGTACGCGGAGGTAACCAAACAGGAAGCAATGTTCTCACATGATGATGGCATGTTGAATACTTGTGATAAGTTTGGCATTTAAACCTTCGAAAATCAGAGGAGAAGGAGGAGGTAAAGAGTGGACAAGTGAGTTGTTCCAGTCTAGACTTCCAGCAATTTGAGCAGAAGTGCCACATGCACCTCCATCCCCATGTTGATGGCTGACCAAGTTGGTGGCACTTTTGCTTGAAGTCTAGATTAGGACAACTCACTATTGGTTTTCTGTGTGGATTCAGCAAAGACTCCATCTGTTCCGATACGACTGACAAAGCCCCTGTATTGGCATTGTCCACTCTTGACCTCCTTCTCCCTTGCTTCGGATGTCTGTCCCACACTTGTGATTTTTGAAGGTTTAAATGCCAAACTTATCACGAGGATTCAACATGCCATCATCTTGTGAGAACGTTCCTCCCTGTTAGGGGTACACGGAGGTAATCCCCACGGGCTCCCCCCCAGGCTTCATTTCCATCAGGCTGGTGACAACTTTTGCACAGTACTTTTTCACAAGATCCTAGGCCCTGACGAAACGCGTAGGTCACTTCCACTGATTCTCTAGCCAGGACAACAAGACTGTAACTTTGATTTTAACAAGTTTTGGCTCTTCTTTTTTTTTTCTTTTTTTTTTAACAAACGATATATATTTGTAAAATAGAGATTTGTTTACTTTTAATTTTATTGGTTCTTAGTGCTTATTAGACCCTACAGGGTGCATGTAAAGTTCCAATAATTTAGTTTCAGTATAGTACATGCTTCTTATCGGACCTTTCCAGGGTCATAATTGTCTCACACTCTTCCCCCGAACTCCTTTGCCTTGCATACCCAATACAAGGAGGGGGGTGGCATGGACACTCGGGATAGCTGAGAGAGGACATACATGGCCATTCATGGATATTTTCGGCTCCTTCACTGCAACCTCTATACAGCTACATTAGACCTGAGTTCTTGAAGTGATGACTTCCGAGTACAACTGTTTTGCTGTTTTATACCTTTTGCTTTGCGCAAAAAAAAAATGTTGGTGGATTTTTTTTATCCTTCTGAAAATTGTAAATCTTGGTGTTCTTGATACCAGCTTTGTGTTTGCCTGAATTTTTAAAACTCTTCATCTTGCTTGGCCATGCGGAAGGTGGCGAAAGGCGCGTTTTTGGTATTCCTCTTGCACATTAATCGCTTACCAATGGGTGTAGATTGGTTACATTGCTTGCAAGATGTCCTTGCAGCATTTCTCTTTCACAGTGTTGTAGTTTTAGCTTTCTGCATGGTATGAGTCATCGGTGAAGGTTTAACCAAGTTTTTTTTTACCGTCCCGTCTTCCCTTCGTTATTTCCTCTGCAGAAACCGTCCGAGCCATGACGCATGTCATCAACCAAGGAATGGCCATGTACTGGGGTACCTCACGCTGGAGCTCTATGGAAATAATGGTACTTTTATTTTTATTTTTTTTCTAGTTAGTATCTTTGATTTGTCATTGCTAAAGAAAAAGAACATTTAAGTATTAAAAGTAAAACAGTTTATATGTTGTGGTGTCCCTAGACAGCTGCCTGGTTTGGCAGACTTTACACAGTAAACTAGCAGGCTAAAAGCTGGCAAGAGACCCGGAGACACTAAACATGGAAACCTTTCATGTCCATCTCACGTGTCCCACATCCCCTGCAAATGGCGGTTACCTTTAACATGATGGGGGCGGGGCTTATTACCCAAATTTAATAGATAATGGGAAATGTGTAATTGGATGCACTTTATTCAATAAAAAGTGGTGTTTGGTGCACTTTAACCCCTTCAATACCGGGCACTTTCACCCTCTTCCTGCCCAGGCCAATTTTCAGCTCTCAGCACTGTCACATTTTAAATGACAATTGCGCGGTGATGCTTCACTGTATCCATATGACATTTTTATTTATTTATTTTTTAAACAAATCTTTTTTTTTGTGATATTTAATCACCACTGGGTGATTTTTTTGCTAAATAAACGAAAAAGGCCAACATTTTTTTTGAGTTTTTCTTGATTTATGTTATAAAATTTTGCAAATAAATAATATTTCTTCAGAAATTTAGGACACAATGTATTCTGCTACATTTCTTTGGTGGAAAAAACCCAAATCAGTGTATATTATTTAGTCTGTAGGAAAAATACAGAGTTCACAAACCATGGGATATATATATATATATATATATATATATATATATATATATATATATATATATATATATATATATATATATTTATTATGTAAATTTATTAATCCTGGTGTACTGACGGCCGATCTCATTTCTTGAGGTCCCGAAAATGCCAGGACAGGACAAATACCCCCCAAATGACCTTATTGGAAAGTAGGCAGTCCAAAGTAAGGAACATGGCGAGTTTTTGACGTTGTAATTTTTTTATCACAAATTTTTGGAAAATAAAGAACAAAAATAGTTTTTTTTCACATTTTTACATTTTTTTTTACATTCTGTCACCAGTGCAGTACAGTGTTATCATACAACTGACTAGTGACAGTATGTAAAAAAAAAAAAAATTATATATATATTATATTATATTATATTATATTAAAAGAAAAATTTAATATAATATATATATATTTTTTTTCTTTATTTTTCTTTTTTACATACATTGACCAGAGCAATACAGTGTTGCCATAGTAGGATCAGGATTTTTTTTTTTACATACTATGATTGTTTATAGCAGTAAATTTCACTGCTATAAGCAAATATTTTTATGAATGACAGTGTGTAGACACTGTGTATTGTTGTGATTAGCTGTGATTGGCCACAACTAACCACATGGTACAAATTGGCTGTGATTGGCCCTGTTTGTAGCATTTGATCACTGTGACCAATCACAGCTAGCAACACAATTGTATACAATGAATGGCATGAAAGGAAGCCATTCAATGTTAACAACTGTCATGTGATCTGCTGTGATTGGTCACAGCGATCACATGGTATGGGCAGCGGTCTGGTACACTGATCATTCATCCACTGTGTACGGTGGACAGAGAAGGTGACAGAGCGCAGAGGGAGGACATCATATGACTTACCCCCAGAACAATAGGGTTCCCACCCATCGTTATACAATGGTGCGGGCAGGAAGCAGTTAAAGGCATTGTACACTTTTCAGATGTTTTCATTGTTATAACTTCATATTAGTGGAGTTCTATTCCCCGTGTTTGCTTGCCTTACCGTGTAATGATAGGCTCACTTGTGGTTGCAGTGTGTAGTGTCATGGCTGAGCGATTTTCCATATGTCCATGTATTCATTCACCTAGCTTGTCCCTATTCACTAAAGAGAGATGCAACTTCTTTTGGGTCACACAGCATCCAATCAATGCCTCACCATTTCCTCTGTGTTGCAAAATGTGGGAGTGCTAATATGATGAAAGCACATCTCTTCCCTTCATTGCTCTGCCTGTTTGCGTCTGTGTCAGATCTAATTACTGTGTAGCTTTCACCTGCAGAGCACACTAGACTGAGGGACCCGGGGATATGTAGTTTCTTCCCAGGAAGTGTCAGTTCTCACATTGCAGACAGAGGTATTGCATTAACCTATGCAGTGCCAAGTGGCATGCCTTCTATTTGCACACAAAAAACTGCTGACACGGTAATATGAAGATTTACCCTACTATTGAATGTTCGTACAGGGCAACGCTTGAAATCCTGAAACTGTGAGCAACCCATATCTTATGCAAGTGAAAAACACAAGGTGCAGGTAGGAAGGGTTACAATGCCTTTCAGGTGGGACCTCTGAGCCATTGTCTTCTGCTGCTGTCAATCGCAGCCTGTGAGAAGGGAGTGGGGGAGGGGCTGAGCTTCTCTGTGTGTGTCAATGGACACACACAGCCCGACTTGAAGCAAGCACGCAGTAGCTTGCTATGGGGGTACTCGGCAGGGGGTAGGAACCAGGAGCGGGGGTGGAGGACCAGAGAAGAGGAGGATCGGGGTTGCTCTGTGAAACCGATACAAACAGCAGGTAAGTATGATGTACAATGTTTATTATATTAAAGAAAAAAATATTAAACTTGAAAGTTGCAGATATAAAATGTCTCAAAATTGTTCTAATTGTCCAATAAAAATGAGAATAACTCAAAGTTCCAACAACAAGAAGTGTCTTGTAATCCGCCATCACCCCGATAGGGAATTGTCCTGACGAGGGATCTACTTGTCCACAGGCAGCCTAAGAAAACGAAGACTAAAAGATATTATAACAGAAAGAAGCCGGCTTTTTGGCTAAAAATAAATATTAGATACAAACATAAAAAGAGCTTTGATGTTGAGTTGAGTAGACAAGAGCTAGCTACACTTAAATGCTTCTAGAAGATGTGCAGAGTAATTATTTTTGGAGTTAAGTGAGCATTTTTCCACTAGACGGGACAGTGGACTGAACACAGAATATATGTATACTGTATATAGAACACAATGTATCTTTAGCTAATGTCGAATATATTTTAGTTTTAGATATGCACTGGCGGTTTAATTGCACATTCTGAATCCCCTCCATACATCTTCCAGTCCATGTCACACCATGCAGACATTTTATAAAGGTTTCAGACGCTGACATTGTATCTCTTATTGCATCAATGAAGAAGTATTTATATCATGTTAACAGAATTGTTCATTTCCATTTTTTTTATATGGAAGGAAGCACAAGGCTATGGGTGATTTGCTCTACAATGTCTTTGTAAACCGCGAGCAGCCAATAGATCACAAACGTCCCTGCCAACCCCCCCAGCCATCCCACTCTCATCTTCACAGCAGAGTGGAGGGTGGGAGGCAGCACAGTACTGGATGAAGGGCAGGAGCGGCACTGCCTCAGTTAACCTTTCGAGATAACCAGCAGGTCCTGGCAATCAATCAATATGAAAGGTTAGCGCTCGCTCCCGCCCTCCGTCCAGTACTGTGCTTCCTCCTGCTCTCCACACCCTGTCAGGTAGGAGAGTGATGTGAAGGGGACAGAGGACACTACCTTGGGGGGCGCAGAGGATACTGCTTTCAAGGGGTACAAGACACTTTGCAAGGGTTCAGGACACTGCTATGGGGCCATTGGGGGTTGGAATAGAGGACACTACTGTGTGTGTGTGTGTGTGTGTGTGTGTGTGTGTGTGTGTGTGTGTGTGTGTGTGTGTGTGTGATGTGACTGGGGACAGAGAACAATGCTTTTGGGGGGGGGGGGGCAGGGCACTGCTATGTGGGGCACAAGACACTACAGTGGGGGGGGTGTAAAGGGGAGCAGAGGACACTGCTTTCAGGGGGTACAGGACACTGCTATGGGTGGGGACAGAGGACACTACTGTGTGCGGTAAGGGGGGGGGGGGTGATGTAAAGGGGGCAGAGAACACTGCTTTCGGGGGAGGGGGGTGAACAGGACACTGCTATGGGGGCACAACACACTACTGTGGGGATGGCATAAAGGGGGGCATAGGACACTGCTTTGAGGGGGGGGCAGAGGACACTTTTCGGTGGCACAGGGGACTGCTATAGGGGGTACAGAACACTACAGTTTGGGGTGGGGGGGTGATGTGGACGGGGCAGAGGACACTGCTATATAGGGGGGCAAAGGACACTATTGTTGGGGGAAGAGTACATTACTGTAGGGGATGATGTGTAGGTGAGCAGAGGACACTGGGGGGGTGATGTAAAGGGGGGGGGGGCAGAGGACACCACAGTTGGGGGAAGAGTACATTACTGTAGGGGATGATGTGTAGGGGGGGCAGAGGACATTACTGTAGGGGACGATGTGTAGGGAGGCAGAGGACACTACTGTTGGGGAAGAGTACATTATTGTAGGGGATGATGTGTAGGGGGGGCAGAGGACATTACTGTAGGGGACGATGTGTAGGGAGGCAGAGGACACTACTGTTGGGAGAAGAGTACATTACTGTAGGGGATGATGTGTAGGGGGGCAGAGGACACTACTGTTGGGAGAAGAGTACATTACTGTAGGGGATGATGTGTAGGGGGGCAGAGGACACTACTGTTGGGGAAGAGTACATTACTGTAGGGGATGATGTGTAGGGGGGCAGAGGACACTACTGTTGGGAGAAGAGTACATTACTGTAGGGGATGATGTGTAGGGGGGCAGAGGACACTATTGTTGGGGAAGGGTACATTACTGTAGGGGATGATGTGTAGGGGGGCAGAGGACACTACTGTTGGGAGAAGAGTACATTACTGTAGAGAATGATGTGTAGGGAGGCAGAGGACACTACTGTTGGGGGAAGAGTACATTACTGTAGGGGATGATGTGTAGGGGGGCAGAGGACATAACTGTAGGGGATGATGTGTAGGGGGGCAGAGGACACTACAGTTGGGGGAAGAGTACATTACTGTAGGGGATGATGTGTAGGGGGCAGAGGACATTATTGTTGGGGGAAGAGTACATTATTGTAGGGGATGATGTGTAGGGGGGCAGAGGACACTACTGTTGGGGGAAGAGTACATTATTGTAGGGGATGATGTGTAGGGGGGCAGAGGACATTACTGTAGGGGATGATGTGTAGGGAGGCAGAGGACACTACTGTTGGGAGAAGAGTACATTATTGTAGGGGATGATGTGTAGGGGGGGCAGAGGACATTACTGTAGGGGATGATGTGTAGGGGGGGGCAGAGGACATTACTGTGGTGGGTTGTGTGAAGGGGCGCAGGGGATACTACTGTGACACACTAAGTGTTGTTCATGCCATCTTGTTATTGGGAGCTGCCCAAACACCCACCCCACCAAGGGTCTTTGATTTCCTTCATGTGGTCCAGGTAGATCTCAACCTCTGTAAGGTTGCCTACTCCTGGCTTAACCACTTCAATACAGGGCACTCAGACAACTTCCTGCCCAGACCAATTTTCAGCTTTTAGCGCTGTCACAGTTTGAATGACAATTGCGCGGTCATACAACACTGTACCCAAACTAAATTTTTATAATTTTTTCCCCACAAATAGAGCTTTCTTTTGGTGGTATTTGATCACCTCTGCCGTTTTTATTTTTTGCTAAACAAATAAAAAAAGACCGAAAATTTTGAAAAAAATAAAAGTTTTGTTTCTGTTAAAAAAAATTGTAAATAAGTAAGTTTTCTCTTTCACTGATGGGCACTGATACGGCGGCACTGACAGGCACTGATACGGCGGCACCGATGAGGTGGCACCAATGAGCGGGCACCGACGGGCACTGGTAGGCGGCACTGATGGGTGGCACTCATATGCAGCACTGATGGGCATTGATAGGCGGCACTGATGGGTGGCTCTGATGGGCACTGATAGGCGACACTGATGGGCAATGAAAGGCGGCACTGCTGGGCACTGATAGGCGGCACTGATACGCGGCACTGATATGAGGCACTGATGGGCATCCCTGGTGGCACTGGCAGTGGTAGGCATTGAAGTGGGCACTGATTGGCAACCTCCTGGGCACAGATTGGCAGCTGCCTGGGCACACAGTGGCATTTCCCTGGGGGTCTAGGGGCATACCTGGTGGTCTAGTGTGGATGGCTTCCCTGGTGGTCCTGGGTAGGATCCGAGGGGGGGCTGTGCTGATAAACAATCAGCACAGATTGTGCGAAGACAGGTTAGACTTTTCTCAGCGGGGCTAAGGAAAATATGTCCATCCTTCTAGGCCACTAGCAAAAAAACCGAGGCATGCTAGGTAGATGAGAGGTTATCTTGGCTGGCCAATCATTTTTTGTTTGTTTGCCAATGTCCTCCTGTAGGTGGCAGTATAGCCAACAGTAACTGAATTCCTATGTTCCCTAAAACTTGCCAACTACTCACAATAGTTTTACTGCGGGTGATCGTCAATAGAAAGCTCTATTTGTGATAAAAAAAAAATGATATAAATTTCATTTGGATACAGTGTTGCAAGACCACGCAATTGCCAGTTAAAGTAGTGCAGTGCTGAATAGCAAAAAATGGCCTGGTCATAAAGGGGGTAAATCCTTCCGGAGGTCAAGTGGTAAAATGAGAAAGAAATACTATTTGCACTCCTTTTTTTTTTCCAATGCTGCTGATCTCCTCCAGCCTTATTCAGCCACTTCCTCTATACATGCACTCACTCCAATATCAGCTGCACATCTTTACTCTTCCTGATGGTGACAGTGATAGACCATACCTGTACAATGTGTCTACTCCATCTAAAGCAGGGGGATAGCTTGCAGACAGTAGTCACCGCATAAGGAGTACCTGATCAAGGACCTTCATGACAGGATCACCTGGGATTATTCTAATAAAAGCTGCATATATAAAAGAAACAATTTGAAAACAACGTTTTAAATGGCATTACCTTTTTAAAATTTGGATGGTATATTTCAGTATATCACAAAAGTAAGTACACCCCTCACATTTTTGTAAATCTTTTCTTCTATCTTTTTATGTGACAACACTGAAGAAATGACACTTTGCTACAATGTAAAGTAGTGAGTGTACAGCTTGTATAACAGTGTAAATTTGCTGTCCCCTCAAAATAACTCAACACACAGCCATTAATGTCTAAACCGCTGGCAACAAAAGTCAGTACACCCCTAAGTGAAAATGTCCAAATTGGGCCCAGTTAGCCATTTTCCCTCCCAGGTGTCATGTGACTTGTTAGTGTTACAAGGTCTCAGATGTGAATGGGGAGCAGGTGTGTTAAATTTGTTATCGCTCTCACTCTCTCATACTGGTCACTGGAAGTTCAACATGGCACCTCATGGCAAAGAACTCTCTGAGGATCTGAAAAAAAGAATGGTTGCTCTACATAAAGATGGCCTAGGCTATAAGAAGATTGCCAAGACCCTGAAACTGAGCTGCAGCACGGTGGCCAAGACCATACAGCGGTATAACAGGACAGGTTCCACTCAGAAAAGGCCTCGCCATGGTCCACCAAAGAAGTTGAGGTCACGTGCTCAGCGTCATATCCAGAGGTTGTCTTTGGGAAATAGACATATGAGTGCTGCCAGCATTGCTGCAGAGGTTGTAGGGGTGGGGGGTCAGCCTGTCAGTGCTCAGACCATACGCCGCACACTGCATCAAATTGGTCTGCATGGCTGTCATCCCAGAAGGAAGCCTCTTCTAAAGATGATGTACAAGAAAGCCTGCAAACAGTTTGCTGAAGACAAGCTGACTAAAGACATGGATTACTGGAACCATGTCCTGTGGTCTGATGAGACCAAGATAAACTTATTTGGTTCAGATGGTGACAAGCGTGTGTGGCGGCAACCAGGTGAGGAGGACAAAGACAAGTGTGTCTTGTCTACAGTCAAGCATGGTGGTGGGAGTGTCATGGTCTGGGGCTGCATGAGTGCTGCCGGCACTGGGGGGCTACAGATCATTGAGGGAACCATGAATGCCAACATGTACTGTGACATACTAAAGCAAAGCATGATCCCCTCCCTTCAGAGACTGGACCGCAGGGCAGTATTCCAACATGATAACCATCCCAAACACACCTCCAAGACCACCACTGCCTTGCTAAAGAAGCTGAGGGTAAAGGTGATGGACTGGCCAAGCATGTCTCCAGACCTAAACCCTATTGATCATCTGTGGGACATCCTCAAACGGAAGGTGGAGGAGCGCAAGGTCTCTAACATCCACCAGCTCTGTGATGTCATCATGGAGGAGGGGAAGAGGACTCCAGTGACAACCTGTGACACTCTGGTGACCTCCATGCCCAAAAGGGTTAAGGCAGTGCTGGAAAATAATGGTGGCCACACAAAATATTGACACTTTGGGCCCTTTTTGGACATTTTCACTTAGGGGTGTACTCACTTTTGTTGCCAGCGGTTTAGACATTAATGACTGTGTGTTGAGTTATTTTGGGGGGACAGCAAATTTACACTGTTATACAAGCTGTACACTCACTACTTTACATTGTAGACAAGTGTCATTTCTTCAGTGTTGTCACATGAAAAGATAGAAGAAAAGATTTACAAAAATGTGAGGGGTGTACTTACTTTTGTGAGACACTGTGTGTATATTTTTTTTTTATTGGGCTCAGATCTACTTTAAAAAGCCATATCTTATTTACTAATCTGTTTTCCCCAATACGCCCTCTGCTGGTTGACTTGAACAATGTGACATTCTTGGTTTATTCCCTCTTTCCTTGTAGGAAGCATACTCTGTAGCGCGGCAGTTTAATCTGATTCCCCCCATCTGTGAACAAGCCGAATATCACATGTTCCAAAGGGAGAAGGTAGAGGTCCAACTTCCGGAGCTGTTCCATAAGATTGGTAAGGTGTCGCCCTCTCTATAAAGGGTATTTAAAGGGCACTTGTCATTGAAGCTTGCAGGCTACCATTGCTGACTTCTACTTTGGAGAATGATGGTTTCCTGGTTGTCATGCAGACCAAGTGGCACTTATAATCACTAAATGGCCCATGCGCATGCTGAATTCTTGGTCTCTTTATTTAACGGTTCAAGAACAAACAGTTCTTCACCTTGTGCAGATGAGGGGTAGCCTTTGAATATTCTGGACCATGAAAGGTCCAGGGTATTGTAAATGCTGTGGGCAGCCCGCAAACAACCTCTTTATGTCCAGTCCAGATCACATCAAGAAGAAATGGTGGAAGCTTTCTTTATGTCTAAGTGCCGGATTTTGGTGCCAGTGGTACTCAACCTCCAGTCCTCAAGTACCTTCAACAGGCCATGTTTGCAGATTTTCCTTAATCTTGCACAGGTGCTTTAAATCAGAGTCAATGGCTTGGTATTTCGGACAGCTATTTTATCTAAGAGAAATTCACATGGCCTGTTGGGGGTACTTGGGGACAGGGTTGAGAACCACTGCCTTAGACCACTCAGACTTTATAAACAAGGAGAGCGGTTGTGAAGAACATCTCCTGCTTCTTGAATATTCTGTCCTAGAATTGTGCAATTTCCAGGGCAACATAACTGCAGAAGACAGTCCCAGCATTTGCCTGACCCCCATTTTGTACAAATTAGTCCCTAACTCTCAGGGGCCCCTAGAGCAGCCCAAATAGTATCCCCCCCCCCTTACCCAGCTTGTACACCTACGAATTGACTGCATAAAGGTAGCGACCAAGCTATTTGCGGTCTCCTTCAGTGTTGTTTAATAGCTGCACAAACTGCAGTGTTTAGATCAGAGGCTTTTCTCAACCGGGGTTCCACTAGAGATCCCCAGGGCTTCCCGCCACGATCTACCGGTCAGTCTTAGGCAGCTGACGGGTAGATCACATCCCCCTTGCTGACACATGCAGAGCAAAGCAGGGAAGTGGCTCTGATAGTGCTAGTTGTAGCGCTTGTTCCCTGCTGACTCCTCCCCTTCTGTTCATCCCAGGTGCTTGTATGTGACATGTCCTGGGATGGACAGGAGGGGAGGAGGGACCGGCAGGGAACACAAGAGGATTGATCACAACTGCTTCCCTACCATGCTCTGAATATGAAGGAAACCAGGTCTGTAATGTGCCCTGCGTTCCCCCATGTACTGTCCTCTCCTGCCCCTCCCCCGTACACTGTTCATCTCAAGTTTTACCCAGAATTGAGTATCTGTGCAGAAAAAGCAAGCACAGGTTTCAAATTAAATAGGTAGGCTTTTAGTAAAATAAAAAATTTGTTACATTTCCTCAGTGACACAATTGAAATATGTGTCAAAGTACAACTGTTTCAAGAGGTATCCAATAAAAAAGAAAAAAAAAAAAAGTCAGGTGGGGGGAAGTTCTATATATAGTTGTGAATTCTTTCTGTAAATAAGTTTGAAAATATTGCGCCCGTTTTCTAAAAGTTTTCTGTTACTGTGATTTTACTCTACGCTCTTCCAGGTGTGGGCGCTATGACGTGGTCACCGCTGGCTTGTGGGATAGTTTCTGGGAAGTATGACGGTGGAATTCCACCATATTCTAGAGCGTCACTCAAGGTTTGTGATACTTTGTAAAGAGTATAATAATGTAATGTAGTGCTACACCCACAGGAGCCGCTGGTAATAGCGGGTTCTTCCCTAATAGTACAAGGGCGGCCCATCTACCACAAGCTAGGGGCGTAACTAGAACCTTCAGGGCCCCGGTGCAAGAAACCATGAAAGGCCTCTCTGGCCCCTGACCAGGGCTCTTTACTCCCATCGTGGGACCCTTTATTACAGACCTGCAGCAGGGCACCTTCCTGCCATCTTGGGGTCTCCCCACAGTGGCGGAACGCCACAACCCAAGTGTGACATTTGTGACCCTGGTAGTTCCACCACTGGTGTTAGTAGTTTTTTAATTTTTGTTGTTTTATTTTTTTTACCATTTTATTTTATTATTATGTTTTACATATTTTTTTTACCACCCTGTCTAAACAGACCCCTGATGTCTCACTTTTGAGACAAAGAAAGGGAGTGAGGACAGATTCATCAGCCTCAGCTACACAGAATAATTCAACAGGAGTAACTCTGTACAGAGCTTCATGTTCATTCATAAACTGAAGCATAGTGAACACAGTTTACTATGCCCCAGCTATGAATAAATAAATAATTTAAAAAAAAATGGTACGGATCACTGACTCTATTTATTAAGACAGGGAAGGGGTCGGTAAATGACACATTTACCGGCTCCTTCCCTGCGCTCCATCCCTGCGCTCCATCCTTACAGATCTTTGCAGCAGCTGATGAGAGGAGGAAGCCTGGCAGCGCTGAGTGGGGGGGGATGCGAGGGGCAGCCAGGGAAGTACACATGAGCCCGGGGCAGCAATAGGGAGGCGGCCGGAGCTTCATGTAGAGGAACCAATGCCCTCCATTTCCCTCCTGAAGCAACTACTGAATGTCTGTAGGAGAGAGAGGAGGAGAAGCGGGCATTTATCGGCTACATGGAGGGATTGGTTTCTCTACATGCCACTGCCCTCCTATCCAGGTGTGCATGGGGGGGGGGGGGGGCGCGCGCGCACGGGCCCCCTGAAGCATGGGGCTGGGTCACAATGCCGATCCCTGTACGTACGCCCCTGCCACAAGCACCAGTCCATACACATCGGTTCCAGTCTAGGGGATGTCTTTCCGTAATGTATTGCCTGTAAAACTTTAAACAGGAGAGAGGTTTGGCCATGAGATACTTCAAAACGATCAGCGACGGCAGTGAGAGCACAATCTTCTGTCTAGTCTATCTCTCTGGAGGTGATTGGGGACATAGAACAGTCCAAGGCCTCGCCGCTGTAGATCATAACGCAATTCTCTTTGGCATCTGGTTACCTTGTGCCACTATACAACTACAGACTAGTGACAAGGGTATGTTAACAACAAATATTTTAAAACAATGGAGTCTCCACTTATCTAACCCACCAACTCACTTCAAAATTATTAAGGTGGCCAACAATGCCCTGGAAAAAACGAATCAAAGATACGGGAACATTACAGCAGTTATATTACAAGGTTTTCTCCAGTTTGGATGAAGACACAATTCATGAATTCAACAGTAAAATCAATTAATCTACAAAAAACAAAACAAAACAAAAAAAAACACCTGTCAATCCCCCACCATTAAAAACCTGACAATGTCATCAGCCACCACCCTGGGCCAGACAAAATCCTATGAGCATGGATGAGCTGTGGGTACAATTCAAAAACCGGTCAGGGTGCTATGAGATTGATCTCGCAATAAGAGCCCACTGGATGGACAAAGTAAGCGTCTGCCAAGCCATATGTTAGAATAATCTGGTTTGGGCTGCAGACCGCACAGGACTGGCTGGATCAGTCCCTGGATCGTGGGTGGGTAGTTGTGTGGGCAGTGAGGAAGAAATCCCTTCCAGTAGGATGTACCTGATGGTGAATGGTGGACCCTCTTGGGTTCTCTATCTTTCTGATATGGCCTTATAATCATTTCATTGAGAAGACTTGGGTAGGAAGGAAGAAGTGCCCAGTGGCCAGAAATTTGCAACTTTTGATTTACGCTTCATAAAACATTTATTATAAATGTAATCGAGTCGGCTAAAGATGCAGAGGCAACATACTATCTTTAGCCTTTCCAAAAATCTAGAAGTGTATAAATCCTTTTGGGGGCCATTTCCACCCACTAGCATGCAGCTACAGTTCTGAAAAAAGTGGGGAGTCAATTCCCCCGAAAGGCGTTGGCTTGATGTACATGTTTACAATTATAATAAATGCTTTATGAGCCTTGCATCAAAAGTTGCAATTTTCTGGACACCGGCGCTTCTTCCTTCTTACTCAAATGTTTAAACCAATAACCTCACAAAGTGTTCGCAATGCAGTGAAGGTCGTTATGCAAAATCAATAATCTAGCACAGTGTTTCCCAACCAGGGAGCTGCGGCGGGGATGGGGGACCTGATGTGTAGGGGGTTCTCTGACGTGAAGGTGGGACTCTGATTTGAAGGGGGGGCTTCTGGTGTGTTTGGGTGCATCATCCCGGGCTCAGGTTTCCCACTTATTGCACTTTTCTTTCTGTTGTATTAATGAATTGCATCTTTACATAAACCACATAATTGAACTCCTGTAATGTTCCTGTACCTATTCTCTACAGTACATTAATCACATTCTTAATGAGGACTTCCAGCACTGGTGGTTCATGTCCTTTCTATGGGGGGTTCAGGGCTTGACAGCTAAAATTAATAGATGGAGCACACAGGAAAGGACAGTTGACTCCCTCTAGTCTGGTGGGTGGTAGCTTCCATTCATGCGGACACAATAACGGCTGCTGTGTATGTATCTGATGCATATATACTCTAAGTAAACTTTCTAAACAAAGGGCCAATCTACTGTCTTTCAGACTTTAGGGGGGCCAGACTGTGGCCACTGGGAGTAGAAAAGGTCCCGACGTCAGTGGGAAAAAATAATGCCTCATCATTTGTTTCATTGGGAGTAATTGTGCCCCGTTGTTGGTGTCAGTGGGAGGAATTGTACCTCATCATTGGGAGAAATTGTGCCCCATTGTTGGTGTCATTGGGAGAAATTGTGCTCCAACATTGTTTACTCACGCCACCATTAGGTTCATTTACACATTGGTATAATTTACTTTTTTGAGTGCATGTATCTCTTATATGATTATTTACAATGCATTTGCACTTCTGTTTTTTACACTATGTGACGTTTGATATTTATGGTATACACATGACATGTTTTGTTTAACATCCGTACATAGTTTTTCTCACAATATTATCACTACACACTCCCTATTAATACACACTTTTGAACAGCGCCACATTCCCCACTAGAGTTTTCCATATATATTTTTTTGGATTTCACCTCGGTGTTTCCATTTTTTGGGGGGGCTGCAGTTCTCTTTCACATACTGTCCTAAGCGCGGAATATTTTAGTCTATATTGGGAAGTATGGTGCCCCATTTTTGGTGGCATTGGGAGAAATTGTGCTCCATAGTTGGTGTCATTGAGAGGAATGGTGCCCCCTCATTGGTGGCATTGGGAGAAATTTTACCCCATTTTTTGTGGCATTGGGAGGAATTGTGCCCCATCGTTGGTGGCATTGGGAGGAATTGTGCCCCATCGTTGGTGGCATTGGGAGGAATTGTGCCCCATCGTCGGTGGCATTGCTAGGAATTGTGCCCCATCATTGGTGTCAGTGGGGGGAATCGTGTCCCATTGTTGGTGTCAGTGTGGGGGGGGAATTATGCCCTATGGGCCAGATAAATGTAAGCAAAGGGCCGCATCTGGCCCTCAGACTGCAGTTTGGAGACCACTGTTCTAGATTGTGAATAGGGCTGATTTACAGTTAGTACATGGACATGCTGAAGGTTATTATGACAGTGAAGAAGACACTGCTGCAGGGAGCTTATGGAAAAAACATTGATTCATAAGACTCATGTACCATTGACGTTTCCCAGAAGCCATTTGTCCATATTAATAGGTTACTTTACGGAGTTCCTGTAAATGTTGTCTAATCCCTTGCTTCATGATTTTACAGGGTTATCAGTGGTTAAAGGACAAGATATTGAGCGAAGAAGGACGAAGGCAGCAGGCTAAGCTGAAAGAGCTTCAGGCCATCGCAGAACGTTTGGGCTGCACGCTCCCACAGTTAGCAATTGGTGAGTCTAGTTTAGTTTCTAGTACAAATACCTTCTTGTTGAGCCTGAAGTGGTTACCTGTGAATGGAGCCGACCAGACAACTTGCAGGCAAGCCACACTCTTGTGTTTTGCTTGGACTGACGTGGACTGTGCAGATCTTTAATGCCAGGGACAGGATAAAATATATGCTTTTCACCTCATACAAAAAAATTATAATTCGATAAATTGTGGAAATGTCTGAATTTCTGAGCCAACACTCAGAAGATGGAACATTTTTTCCCGGTAAATATGGCTGCATCCTTCCTGGGCTCAGTTCTTGTCTGTTCCATTGAAACTTCATCCATGTTGGACTCTTTGGCATCACGTTGGCTTTGAGTTGTGGTTGGCACATTACTAAAGATGGTTTGTTCTGTTTGCAGCCTGGTGTCTGAGAAATGAAGGTGTCAGTTCTGTGCTGTTAGGAGCCTCTAATGCCGACCAACTCCTGGAGAATATTGGAGCAATACAGGTTGGCCATCTACTACCAAACTATGGTGGACGATTCTTCTAGTGAATCTGCACTCTTTGCATGGTACTAGTGTAGCTTTCAACCCCGAAAGGGCCGCTGAGTTTTTCAAGGTTCCTTTCCCACTAGTGAAGCGACAGCAACAGTCACTTCTCTGGCTCAATGGAAAAGTCTAGGGGTTGCCTTTTTTTGTTGTATTTATCACTGAAAAACCTGGATAAGAAGCTGTGGGGATACTCCAGAATGCTGAACAGTAATAGGAGGGCACTCTTCACGATGCAGCGACTTCT
Organism: Lithobates clamitans; assembly: GCA_037952925.1. Taxonomy (NCBI): domain Eukaryota; kingdom Metazoa; phylum Chordata; class Amphibia; order Anura; family Ranidae; genus Lithobates; species Lithobates clamitans. The sequence continues at coordinate 38,325 of JBBGZY010002542.1, read as the reverse complement.
TAGAGCAGTCCCCTCAACAATAGCTCAGGCAATGGACAGCAGTTGGCTACCATAAGCAATGTTCCAGGCCAAGCAAGCCTTCGTAATAATGCACCAGGGGGGTAACACCAGATACAGTCACCTAGGTCCTGCACTCAGGTTCTTGGGTACTTGGATGCCTCCCTCCAGTGTCAGGCAGACATTTAACCGGTAGACTCCCCAGACTCCTAGGTGAAATTATCCTTCTTCATTTCCATAGGTTCTTAGAAAGTAGGCCCCCCCCAGCTTTAGCAGAGCTGGAACCTCTTGACAAATGTCAGCTGGGCTGCCTGGGAGGGCAGCAGTCCTATAGGCTGGGAACCCAGCTGCCTCTGGTCCCAGACTATTTATGTGCTCTGCAACCACCAACTGGACACAACTCCCCAGGGATTGACTGAGACCCCATAAATATTCAGGCTACTCATTTGACCTGCTCCACTCCTATGTTCTGGGGCCTTCCAGAAAGCAGGGAGAAACAATCAAGTCTGCACCCTGTGAGACCCTGATCAGACCAAAGTAATCAGCAATTGCTCCACTGATTACAGAGGAGCTCAAAAAAAGAGCTAAATTTACCTGACAACCTAGCACCTAACTAGGAAGTTGCTTACTCAGTTTTTAGGAGGACCTGTAATGCAGGAAGTTTTAGGAAGCCAACACGAAGTTTCATCTATACACATATCATTGATAGAAGTAGTGGAAATTTGCTTCCTGTCTTGAAACCCTTTAAAAGGCCCATTCTCACTAAACGGTGGTACCTTAAAGTGTGATTCTCGTTTCCAATAAAGGTTCCCATGACTTTATATGTCCCTAGTAGATTAAAAACACCCTGCAAAAATCTCATAAATATACCTGTAGACCATGTGCTGCTTCTCCTAAATCTGTCAGAAAAACTCCTGGTGTAAGCGACCCGTCCTGTCCTGCCTAGATGCCAGGATATGCTGTATATTGGGCACATAAACCCCCCCCCAGGACTACAGGGACGGGTTCAACGTGCTGCTAGGCTCACCCCCTCCTTCCTTACTGAGCAAAAGGCTTTGCCTACTGAGATGTGGGATGTGCATATCCCAGGAGGCAAAGGGAGGACAGTGCAGGTCATTTGCATAGGCAAATAATGTGCATGGGGGGGCGGGGCCAGACAATTTAGTAAAAAACAAAAGCACTCGTGCAGAGGACTGGTGGAGAGGAGGGATCATGTATTTGAGGGTAAAGGTCCGCTTTAAGGTTTACTATATTATTGTGTTCCGTATGCTATAAATTGCATTGTTCTGACTTGGCTTTTCTTCTCTTTTGATGCCGCAGGTCCTTCCAAAACTATCGTCTTCTATTATACACGAGGTTGATAGTATTTTGGGCAACAAGCCATATAGCAAAAAGGACTACCGATCCTAATGCAGGAAGCCGCATTTCTGGACTGTCCTAGTTCTGCTCCAGTTCTTCTACTTGCCTGCTTTAAGCTTTACTCAATCCAAGTGGAGTGTGGTCGTATCAAAAAACAAAAAAAAAGAAATAACAAAAAAAACACATTTCCAGATAACGCCAGAAAACTGTTCAATACGTATTATTAATGTGAAAATACCATGCGCTTAATGTATCCAAATCTCTGCTAATTTGTTTAGCTGCACAACAAGTAGTCACATAGGGCGGGCACTGTCTGTGGAAGCCGGATACCTTTTTTTTAACGTCACTTTACGAGTACGGGCGCTCCATACCGTGGCGGCAGATGTCTTGTGATCTGATGATGCATGATAAAGTAGCCAATCAAGTAAGAGGAAAAGTGACATCACAGACACCCCTACTTATTACTCTGGGGTGGTGGTGCCACATCTGCAAATATACAGAAATCTTTTCAGATAGAGCTCCGACTTTTGAGGCATCACTTACAAATTGTATATTCAATTAAAGTTTTTATTTTTACAGAAATTAAAGCTGAACTCCAGGAATGAGTTAACTTCAAAGAGGTGCATGCCACCTCGTGGCCTCATCTCTTTAATATACATCTGACAGTTTTATGGAGCTCCGGGAGCACAGCTATCACTACACTTCCAGAGCTCTCACAGGAGAGACACTGCTCTCTCATACAGCAGCCGCTGTGCCTGCCCCTCCCCTTTGCTGTCCATTCACAGAAGCCTTTGTATTTTGTGAATTATTTTGCATAATGCAAAGTGCTCTGTAATTGGGCAGGAGGAAGGGAGGGGAGGGAACAGTGGATGCATTCAACTCTACAGCTGTAGTAGCTGAGACCAGAAGGTCCAACGTCAGAGCGCTGGAAGGATAGCCATAACTATGCTGTTGGTGCTCAGTAAAAATAAAAATTGTAAATGACAGAGATAAAGTCCACTAGGTGGACTGCTATGAGTTAGGTTCAACAAGGTGCATGCCACCTTGTGGATTCATCTCTTTAATTAACATCTGACAGTTTTACGGAGCTCCGGGAGCACAGCTATCACTACACTCCCAGAGCTCTGACAGGAGAGATGCTGCTCTCTCGTACAGCAGCCGCTGTACCTGCCCCTTCCCTTTGCTGTCCATTCATAGAAGCCTTTGTATTTTGTGAATAAGTTCACATAATGCAAAGTGCTCTGTAATTGGGCATGTGGAGGGGAGGGGCAGGAACAGTGGAAGCATTCAACTTTGCAGCTGCAGTAGTTGAGACCACAAGGTCCAACATCAGACCGCTGGAAGGATAGCGGTAACTATGCTGTCGGCACTCAATAAAATAAAAATTATGAATTAAAGAGAGAAGTTCATGAGGTGGCATGCACCTCATGTAATCCAATAGTAATTTTACACATTGTGTAAAGTGGCTGAATTCCTTGAGTTCAGCTTTAAAATTTCATGAAATAAAAAAAGTGTTTATAACAATGTGGATAAAATACCACCGACCAGCTAATTCTCTGTATATGATGGTGAAACTATACATTTTATATAAATGTCATAATGCAGGCAAGCATAATAATACCTGGTCTTCAGTGGAATGGGGACAACTCGATACATTTTGTAGCTAAAATTTGCTGCTTCTTCAGGAATATGTTGAAATGGATCTATCTACAAACAGAGAATAAGATGCCACATACATGTAAGAGAGTGTATAAAGCAATTTCCATAGATAAAATATGTCTGTTTACAAAATGTACATTCAAGTTTGAATGTAAACAATGCGCTCTCTCTCAATTTTTGTACAAATAAAACCTTGAATTTTATATTTGTTGTAAGTGGCACCTCGAAATTCTGAGCGCTATTTGAAAAAATTAAAGTAAAGTCGGCTTAATAAATCCAGGCTCCCTCCCTCTAAAGCACGATGATAGTACTTGAAGGATGTACTGGTAAAAGGAAGAAGTTAGACTATGTCAGGGTTTCTCAACCAGGGTTCTGTGGAAAACTAGGGTTCTCCAGAGGTTGCTAGGGGATTCCATTTAGCAATGAACGGTTTCTGCCTCGCAGTTAAGTTCCCACTGACCCCATTGATCTTTTTAGCCAATTCTTCCCAATGCCCACAAAGTGTAAGAAGCATTCTTCCCCCTGACCATCACACCAATGTATGATGAGTTGTTACATAGTTACTACCCACCATTCAACACGGATCTCTGGATTAACACAAAGAAGACCCCTAAGGTTACAGAAACCACCAGACACCCATGCAAGGTCCCACAGAGGAAATCTGATCATTGATGTTACATAGTTAGTAAGGTTGAATAAAGACACCAGTCCACCCAGTTCAACTTGAGTGATTGTGATGTAGATATAGTATTTTTTTTAGCAGGGGTCTCCTGAGACCAGAAAGGTATTGCAAGGGTCCCTTCATGTTGAAAAGGTTGAGAAAGGCTGGACTATATACTTATGTAACCCTTGTGTTCTGCATTGCGGAAATCAATATTGGTATCCTTCCAGCAAGATTTTTTGGGAAATGATGAGAATCCAAGATCTTTTGAGAAGACCCTCCAGTTCATTGCAGGATTATCTTCTCACAAGGTGTTAAATATTATCGTTTCCAGGATATTCCAGGAGTGTGAGGTCATCCTCGCCTTACTGTTGATATCACCAGAGCATCAAATAATAAAAAAAAAAATTAAAAAAATCCATAAGTGAACTTATTGTCAAACAGAGAGGTCCACAAAAGTGAGGGCCAGGGGTGCCCAGACCCCAACTTTGATAGGAGAAACCCAAAAGACCCAACCAAGAGACCACCCTGGTGCACACACCCGCTACCCACACGGAGGGCAAACGCACCCACCAAAACCTGTGCACACAAGTGCTGCCAGCACCAGGAGAACAAGCTCCCCCAAACTCCAATCTGCATGATTGCATGGTATACATGGTATAGGTGAGAGTATATAATCTCTTTTATATACAGGTACACATCACAAGTACTATTTGACAGCGATTTTTACGAAGGTTGGGTGCCTGGGTATAATAAGCAGACCTTTTACATTACTACAAGCTTTAAGGGTTGATGCTTTTTTTTTTTTTTTTTACCTTTTAATGCCCCCATCTTGCTACTAGATGGGATATGAATGCACAAAAGGGGTGCCGCTACGCTATGCAAGTGACCACCGCACTTCAATTTGTTCATCTTGGTGAACTTGAGCTTAATTTGAGTATTTATTTGCATTGACTGTTTATGACAAAAATCGGGGCTGTTGCTTTTGGCAAAACGCTCTGGTTTTCCATGTTGCGTATTACGTACGTAGCCCTTACTCGTTCTTTTAAACTCGTTGAGGAAGAACTGGAATTTTACATATTGAAAAGTCTTTAAACTCTGCTTTAAATCTTATACCTCATTGAGGGAAACAAGTCTTGTTTAACAGCTTGATTTAAATTTTTCCTCAATTTTCTTTTTTTTTTTTTGCAAGTGTCTTTAAATAAGTCTTAGAAATATGTACATTTTTAATTTCTGGGTTGCTATCTTTTTATTTAATTTCTTTTATATTTTACTATCTCTTAATCAGGGATAAGCGATTTGCCGTGATTTTTCTGCTATTGCGGCCTATTTGACGGTTTGAATCCCCTCAGCAGGACCAGTCAGTATTTTGCGTTTGGAACAAATCTATTTTTTGGGGGGATCTTCTTTTATTTCTGTTTATGTAAAACTTTGCATATCTTTTTATTCATATCTTTGTCACAGACTTGAAGTTTGAACACAGAGTTTGTTTTTTTTGGCCTAATAAGAGACGCTTGCACTAGACTGATAATTAACTATGTGCGGGCGTATTTAACGGGGCAAAACGCACAGAGCGGTAAACCCTGGCAATTGATAAAGCCCATGTAACCAACCTTACGGATACTGGATTGATTGCTATGGGTTAGTGCTTGTTTGCATGTCGTCATTGCTCTATGCACGGCCTTATTTAAGAAGCACTAGGGGGAGTCGAAGCAATTTAAAGTAATAACCGCTCATGCCCAACAAAGGCAGCCATTTTGAACTTCTTGGCACCAGTTGACGTCGGTAAGACCAGTGTGCCTTAGTGGTGACACTGATTGCTAGGGAACATTGTACACGGCTGCTTAATGGCCATCAGCCGCGTGTTTGCGTGAATCACAGGTTTTGGTTTTGTAGCCCAAGGGAACTGAATGCACATACAGACCCCTAAAAGGGACTTGTACACTCTCAGCTTTGTACGAACACACAGCTATCACATTTTTTTTTTATTTTTTTTTACATTAGATCAAGCTTTGCCCACCACGTGGTCCATGTGTAAAAGGAAATTCTGCTTTGATGTCACAGATTGGTGTACTCAGTGATTAATACAATAGTAGAAGACCTCTTTAGCCTTGTATTGTTTGTAGCACCAATCCATATAGGGTGGGGGGGAGGGGGGGTCTGCTTTTTCCTAGCAGTGTGTTTATTTCTAATCATCTTTTCTGGGAAAAGATCCAAAGCGCACAATTGTGATGTACAGCACTAAAAAAAAAGAAAAAAGGACTTTTTATGTTGCACATCATCTCAAATAATTGTATGGGGGAAGGGGGTAGGTAGGACTTTAGGAAAGGCATTTTTTTTTATTAAGCTGCACAATCTCTATGGTTACTGTTTAAGTCTGCTTCATCGATCGTGCGGTTATAATAGAGCAAGTCAATGCTTCTGGGTGCAGCTTTGGCTTTAATGGAGGAATTTGAAACCTCTGAGTGTCCATGAAGCCGGTGCCCCGAGTAGTCTTTGAAATGGTAGATATCATTGTCTGTAAAATCTGACTTTACCCCAAAATGTTTGATTCTTGTGTCCCTGTTGGGGAGATTTGCCCCCGGTTTCTGTCCTGGTGGGGCCCAAGTCAATTCCGTAAGGTAAATTGCCCTCGTTAAAATCCAAATGTTCTTTATTGATCAATGGTTAACATGTTACAACACGCTACTACTGCTGTTTTATATGTTTGAACTGGAAAATCAAAACTGGAAATATAAGTATGGGACGCAGCCCGTGTTAAGTATCCTGGCATTGCTTGAAAGCCTTATTTTGGAAAATTCTTGGTCACCATTAACATGGTCTTCTGGGAACATCAAAATCTTGAGCCTACTCTAAAAGGTCAGGTGTTCCCAATTCTGCTCATCCATTGGTTTTCTTAAGCAGCCTTTCTCAACATTCTTACCCCAGAGTTACATAGTTACATAGTAGGTGAGGTTGAAAAAAGACACAAGTCCAACCTATGCAACCAGAGGAATCCTTGAAATAATTTCCAGGTCTCAAGGAACCCCTGGTAAGATTAGTTTGTTGGGGTTTTTTGGGAAAATGCCCCTTACGTTGGTGGTTAGCGGGAAGGATGCCATCTTTACAGTGGTGGCCAAAATGACACACTGACAGTTGTACTGATGCCTCTGCCAAGTTGAATTGGACCTGGAACAACGCAGTCACCATCAAATGGAAAGTCAGTTTGCCACAGCTCAAGGAACTCTAGGGTTCCCCGGAACCCTGGTTGGGAATGGCTGCTTTAATGATTTGTTAAGTACACCCCTAATCATTCGGAAACAAACAAACTCATGCATTTCCATTACAGTCTAAAGAAAGTTGTAGTGGGAGATGTAAATCTTGAGGGCGGGGAACCACAGAAAGAGGCTTTAAGCCGTCACAGACCCATTGTGGAAGCGATGCTCATTCTTATGCCGTGTACACGCGTGACGCGACTGGACTTTTTGACCGAACTGGTCCGACGGAACGAATCCGTCGGACAATGCGATCGTGTGTGGGCTTCATCTGACTTTTTCTTCTGAAAAATCTGTCGGACTTTAGAAATAGAACATGTTTCAAATCTTTCCGACGGAATCGAGCCCGATCGAAAAATCTGTTGGTCTGTATGCTAGTTCGACGGACAAAAAAGGACGCAAGGGCAGCTATTGGCTATGAACTTCCTTATTCTGGTCCGGTCGTTACGTCATCACGTTCGAAACGATCGGACTTTGGTGTGATCATGTGTAGGCAAGTTCATGTTATTGGCACTCTGACGAAAAGTCCGGTCGTGTATACGGCAATAACTGAAGAGTAAAGGCGGCCAAGTAAGTCTTGTTTTAGAGTGGCTGTAGGGTTTTTTGAGTACCATTAGCAGACCCCTAAGTTATTTTACTTGTCTGCAGTGGGCTTCGTAAAGGTGTGTAAAGGCCTTCTACACACCACTGAGCAAAATTGTAAAATCTCAACTGTAGTTATGAGTCTCATTGTTGAGTTCTGTAGGCATCTCAATTTATATTTCAAAATCAAAACTTGTTGAATACTCAAACTAGCCCAGGGAAATGTTTGAGCCACTGCTGGTGAATATATATATATATATATATATATATATATATACATATATATATATATATATATACACATACATACATACACACATATATACATACATACATACACACACATATACATACATACATACATACACACATATATATATATATATATATATATATATATATATATATATATATATATATATATATATATATATATATACACATACAGTGTTTCTAGATGTTATCAGCTTTTCACAATGGAAAACCTTTGAATGATGAGGGCTGACCCACCTCTCTATCAGCCCTAAAACAAGGTGTGTGGACTTAAAGTAGATCTTCAGCCTAAAGTATAAGTGATGTTACCCAGATTCTCCATCCCCCCCCTTTTTTTTTTTTACAGTTGGACATTTTTTTTTTAATGGTGCCATTTGTGTTGCCTAAGAAAGAATGAAGTTTTCTTGCCTTGTGCTGCAGGGCTTGGGGTCCTGAGCTGTCTTTACCGTCTTTGTGCATGCACAGATGTGCTGAGGGACTCTGCCAGGACCTGAAGGCTGGGCAGAGCCTTTCCACACATCTGCACATGCGCTTTAAGGGGGGCACCGAAAGGGGGGGAATGGAGCTGGTACTCAATGGGACAGAAGTTCTGCTTTAACCAATAGGTTGGAAGCCTTCAACAGTGTTTTCCAAAGTCTGTATTTGCATAGCAATCCACAAAAGGTTTCAAGGCCCACTGGCCACTCATTAAGACAATAGGAGCAAAGAGCTCCTGTTGTCTGTTCTGTGGCAGGTTTAATTTATCTAGGACTCCCTGAGCCTTAAGCTGGGATGTCGCTTTCATAGAAGGTGAAAATGGCACACTATTGTATTTGAATAGGCAGACTATGTCTTTCTTCTAATACAAGGGTTTGCTTTTAATGATGAATAACCATTTAACAGTCTACAATGTGTTCTTGGTAGCCTTGTTTTAAGTAGATGCACACTGGCCTTTTGGATTAAGGTTCCAAGCCCAAGGCCAATGCAATAATTATCACAGCAGAGGCGCTGCCAGGATCTTGTGTAGTAGCCTCATAAAAGGCTTACTACTTGCTAAAATTTTTTGAAGGGTAAAAGGTTGCAGTGTAGAATCTACTAAATCTATGGAGAGCTGGCAACTCCAAACTCCTTTAGAAGTCTCTATTTATGGCATGATAGTGACTTAAAAAGCAATCTTATTTGTTTCTGTACGTATGGAGGAATAGGTGTAGCCAGGAACTGGTATGTATAAGGGAACAGGGAAACCTTGGCTTATGTTGTCGATAGCAATGGCCCTGTTTAGATTCAGGCTTTGCCCATCATGGTGGTCATATCCCCATGGCATGTACCACAGCACTGGACTTGTATAGCATCCTGCGGATAACGCACTTGTTACACCACATACCAAGGTGATCGCCGAACACAGGATCCCAGTGTTTGACGCAAGCATTTCAGGCTGGCCCTGGTGTTATGAGCCCTGTTATGGTTCCCAAGAGGGTAACTGATCCAGAAGCTGCTCGTCAGCCATAAGGTGGTAAGTGGTTATTCCAAGAAAGAAGGAACAGTAAAAAATAATGTCTTTCCCAACAGGAGAAGGCAGTGGCGTCACTAGGGTTGGTGCCCCCCCCCCCCCCTCAGGCTCTCTCCTATTTAGCCTGCCACAGTGCCCTGCAGGTAGGCTAGTTTTGGGCTGGAACCCCAAACCGGCCCCTCCTACTTGATGGTGTCACCTGGGTACGGTGCGCACCCCCATAGTGACGCCATTGGGAGAAGGGGTCCATCACCTAAGGATACTAGAAAGAAAAACACTGGAGCCCCACAGACTGTTCAGGGATATAAGGGTATGGGGGGGGGGGGGGTGATGGCCGTTCCAAGCAATTATCGGTGCCTGGTCACTTGAAGGTAGCATGTATAACCCATGGTCTACGAATGTACTCCGGTGTCCCAATTAGTTTTGGGTGCTGCAGCAAGGGTTAACAAGAACCTGCCACTTAAAATTAGTCTCCAATATCTCCAAACACGTTTGCTCAGCTAAACTGTCGTTATGCCAAGATTAAAAAAAAAAAAAAAGAAACTTTCTTCCTAGACCTCTGCTTGTCCAGGAGCACTCGGTCTCCTAAATGAGCATCTTGCTTCTAGCAAGGTTGAAATGCATGATTTTAATGAATTTCACGGTCATGATGCTGCGTAATTAATGCAGCTTCCATGTTTTATGCCGGATAATTACTAAGACAACAAAAAAAGAGTATATAATCTGCTTGTGAAGCGTAAGGAGAGCATCACTGTCATTCTAAAAAGATTTGCCCGTAGCGCCATGCCTTCTGCTATATACATTGCCACAGTCACGAAGAACCGCTCCCCACCAAGGGGGTTAAATGGACATTAAAGACATTAAATGTCTTATTACATTATAGCCTGTCCATGGTCTTTATTCACCAGGTATCATGATATGACCCCTTTGTTGAAATGTGCTTTGCCATCAGAATGGGCATCAGAATCAAGGGACTCCTCTTCCGCTGCACCACCAGCATCTATAAAGTGTTTGCAGCCGGTTAGGAATATGTTGAGTTTTTTTATTTTTTATTCAGTTTTCTTTACCTTGGCAAAGTTTTTCTCTCAAGCTCTTGTAAAGCTAAAATTCTGCAGTTGAGAGAGACTGCAGTTTGAGCTATAGTTTATTGCAGCCTAGCGGAAAAGTTACATGGCTTGTAACTTGAGTACTCCTACACGTGGCGAGTTTAAAGGAGGGGGGGGGGGGGTTCAAATAAAGCTGAAGTCCATGAATTTTATCCACTTTGGAAAATGTTCTGGATTACTAGGGTTCAAGTCCAACGAAGGTGCATGCCACCTCGTGGACTTATCCCTTCAATTTACACTTTTACGGCGCACCGGGAGCATAGCTCTCGCTATGCTTCCGGGGCTTCAATACTGGAACTTCTGGTCTCAGCTCCAGCAGCTGCAGAATCGCATGCAGCCACTGTGCCCGGCCCTTCTTCCCTCCTGGCCAATCGCAGGGCGCTTTGTGTTAAGTTTGAACTCTTTCACACAATACAAAGGCTCCTGTGAATGGGCAAGCAGAGATGCTGTGTGTAAGAAGGTCAGAGCTCTGGGAGTGTAGTGATACAAACTTCAACATTTCTCTTGCTACAATTGTATTTTTAACCATTTATCTTTTTACGGTTATCTTTTTTTTTTTTTACAATAGGCTTTTATACGATCCACTTAGCGTTTGCTGTGATCTGTATGATCCAATGAAGTGATGGAAAGTTGCAGAACTTTTGGCTTTGCTTACTAAGTGCTCTTTTATCACATATCTGCTTGTCTTGCTTTCAGTTTATATTATTATTAAACTCATTGTTACAATATGATGGACTGGCAGAGGCGGTGATCTTGTTTGTAATAGAAAAGGCAACTATTGTCAAATTATTTTTATGGGTATGATTGTTCCACATGGACATCTATTTTGCAGATGCACTAGATTACCAAAAGTATTGGGACGCCTGCCTGTATACACACGTGAACTTTAATGGCATCCCAGTCTTAGTCTGTAGGGTTCAATATTGAGTTGGCTCCGCCCTAAGCAGCTATAACAGCTTCAACTCTTCTGGGAAGGCCGTCCACAAGGTTTAGGAGGGTGTCTATGGGAATGTTTGACCATTCTTCCAGAAGTGCATTTGTGAATTCAGGCACTGATGTTGGACGAGAAGGCCTGGCTCACAGTCTTATTCATCCCAAAGGTGTTCTATTGTGTTGAGGTCAGAGCTCTGTGCAAGCCAGTCAAGTTCCTCCACCCCAAACTCTCTCATCCATGTCTTTATGGACCTTGCTGTATGCACTGGTCCAAATCATTTGGTGGAGGGGGGGAATTTGGTGTGGGGGTTGTTTTTCAGGGGTTGGGTTTGGCCCCTTAGTTCCAGTGAGGGGAACTCTTAAGGTGTCAGCATACCAAGACATTTTGGACAATTTCATGCCGTAAAAGGACGCAGACCTTTTCTGTTTTTTTTTATTTTTTTTCCTGCAGCCATAAACTGACTTGGATAGAAGTGGATGTAAACAGACGTAGGTTTCTTTGGGAATGTTTGACCATTCTTCCAGAAGAACATTTGTGAGGTCAGGGTTGGGCTTGACCCCTTAGTTCCAGTGAAGGGAACTCTTAAGGCGTCAGCATACCAAGACATTTTGGACAATTTCATGCTCCCAACTTTGTGTGAACAGTTTGGGGACGGCCCCTTCCTGTTCCAACATGACTGCCCACCAGTGCACAAAGCAAGGTCCATAAAGACATGGGTGAGCAAGTTTGGGGTGGAGGAACTTGACTGGCCTGGACAGAGTCCTGACCTCAACCCGATAGAACACCTTTGGGATGAATTAGAGTGGAGACTTCGAGCCAGGCCTTCTCATCCAACATCAGTTCCTGACCTCACAGATGCATTTCTGGAAGAATGGTCAAACATTCCCATAGACACCCTCCTAAACCTTGTGGACGGCCTTCCCAGAAGAGGTGAAGCTGTTATAGCTGCAAAGGGTGGGCCAACTCAATATTGAACCCTACGGACTAAGACTGGGATGTCATTAAAGTTCATGTGTGTGTAAAGGCAGGCGTCTTAATACTTTTAGTAATATAGTGTATATTCTCAAGCCGGTCTTAAATCTGAACGCAACTCCTTTGTAGAAAGTGCAGCCACACTATGAGTTAAGTCCAGGGAGGTGAATTACATCTCCTGAACTTATCTCTAAAGTTTTTATATGACAGGTTTATGGTTCTGCCGGAGCATACACTGACACTCAGGGCTGTGATAGAGTAGAGAGAGGTACACAGAACATCTATTCCCGCTCCTCCCATCTGCTGCCCCTTCAGAGAAGCCTTTGTATTTTGTGAATGAGCTCACATAATACAAAGGCTTCTGTGATTGGGCAGGAGGAAGGGAGGGGCAGGCATAGCAGCAGCTGTAATGCTGAAGATGCCTATACCTGAAGCATCCTGGTCAGGCTCCTGGAAGTACAGCAATAGCCGCCTTCCTGGAGTGCAGAGATGTAAATAAATAGAGATAAGCCCAGGAGATGTCATGCAGCTCCTTGGACTTAACTCATAGTGTGCCTTCACTTTTTGCAAAGGAGCTGAATTCCAGGAGTCTTGGGACAGATTTCTCCTATGGCAAGTCCAAGTCTAGTTTGGCTGGTTCTGTTATCACCTGACTTGGACTCTTCATATATAGCAGTGAAGACGTTTCCTGGAGTAGGGACAGTTAGTAAAGCTGGCCATGCACAGCTTACGTTTTGGCTGAATTGGCCTGAAATTTGGGCCTTAGGTGGCCCTGTTGGCACAGCTCAGCTTAAAAAAAAAAAAAAAAATTAACAGCCAGGTGGAAAATTGTTGGTGAAACAGAGACTGTATCCAATCAAATGGAGCCACTGTTTGGGTATTCAGACAGTTGCAGGTACAGTCTGTCTGAATACAATAGCCAGCAGTGCGTGGATAGAGGACCATTTTAGATTTATTTCTCTTGTACATCCTGTGGGCTGAAACAGAGAAATCTATGACTGGATGGCTAGCTTTTCGACTCCACAGAAGCAGAGCTGTATTTGCAAAATCAGACCCTTTACCTTTAGTTCCCCCCCCCCCCCCATAAGCCCTTCTGTAAATGAGGTCTCACATAGGGGATATAGTAGCAATTAATCTGCCTTAACCCAACTGTTAGTTGCCATTGCAGTGCAGCCTGATGCTAGTAGCCAAGGCAAACATTGATGAATGCCTGCAGTCCATACAAAGTCAGGAAAGACAGTTTTGGATGAAGCCAGTGAATGTAAAATACAGCTCTGTCCCATGTAGTGATTTTACCAATTCTTCTTTATTTAAGTGAATTTACACCTTCGATCACGTTCATATTCAATAAATTGTTAAGTTAAAATAGGTGTCAAGCTGGCCCAAACTACTGCACTAACAGGTGCACTTGTTGGGCCTCCAGTATATACAGTATACAGCGCTGTGTTCTGCCAGAGGGATGAAAACTTCCCGTCTGACTCCTGGAACAAAATCGATTAGGGAAGAGCACTGCTTGGCCATTCACAGGAAGCTTTGTATTCTATAATTGACTTAGAGGAAGCTAATCGTAGAATACAAAGCTTCCTGTGAATCGAGGGATGACATCACAATCCCTGCCGAAGCCAATCAGAAGGATGAAAACTTCCCGTCTGACTCCTGGAACAAAATCGATTAGGAAGAGCACTGCTTGGCCATTCACAGGAAGCTTTGTATTCTATAATTGACTTAGAGGAAGCTAATTGTAGAATACAAAGCTTCCTGTGAATCGAGGGATGAGATCACAATCCCTCAGAGGGATTGGCTTCGGCAGGTATCGTGATGTCATCCCCCTTTCCCCCCCAAGAGGAAGCTTTGTATTCATTTATAAAATGCAAACCTTCCCATGAATGACTGAGCGGAGCTCAGCCCGACTTGATTTTGTTCTGGGAGTGGGACTGCTTTTTGTGTTTTAAAGCTTATTTTGGCCTCGGCAACATTATCTCCCATCATTAGATCTCTGTACTTCTCAATGCAATGCATGGCTGGTGGGAGGGCTACCAGGATAAAAGTCTAGGGTGGGCATCACCTTAAACTTCATATCATAATATTACTGTATGATGATGTATAGAGTATTGTTGGGTCTTCCTATGGCATCGGTCAGATTTCATTACAGCATTTTAGTGCATCTACCTCGCCTGGCTGTCACGATCACTGATTAATTATATGGAACGTACAGCACATGCACCCAGGGTGCAACAAGGCACATTGATAAAAGACATCACCAGCGGGCACATATCCTACACACTGCAGCAAGTGACAACCCCTCATACATAGCCTGTGTAGTCCAGCTCTAGGACCATGTCCAGCAGTCGTGTTGCTGGTGGAGTAAGTCACCGGTGATAGATAAAAGAGCGCTCTCACCTGATCTTACGACACGGCTGTCTTGCTAGCAGTAATTCTGCAGAGTCTCGCTGACCAGTAAGGGAGCACCAATGGAGAGACACTTGCTGGTCCAGCCAGCGAGAGGGTGGATAGTACAGCAGTAGAGGACTGGTTTTGTATTGGATCTGCTAGTATGACACGCAAAATAGTTGGGCTGAGCGCAACCATTCACAGGAAGCTTTGTATTCAATTAATACAAAGCGTCTTCTGGCTGGGGGCTGAGATTGTGACATCATCAGGCCCACCCCCAGAGGAAGCTTTGTTTTCTTTGAATGAATACAAGGCTTCCTCTGATTGGCTGAGGGCAGTGTCCGTGATAGTATCCACCCGCCCCAGAGGAAGCTTTGTATTCTTTGCATACAAGGCTTCCTCTGATTGGCTGAGGGCAGTGCTCATGACAGTATCCACCCGCCCCAGAGAAAGCTTTGTATACAAGGCTTCCTTTGATTGGCTGAGGCAGAGATCGTGACATAATCCGCCCGCCCCAGAGGAAGCTTTGTATTCTTTGAATACAAGGCTTCCTCTGATTGGCTGGGGCAGAGACTGACATCATCCACTCACCTCAGAGAAAGCGTTGCATTCTTCAAATGAATACAAGACTTCCTCTGGCTGGGGCAGAGATTGTGACTTCATCTGCTCACCCCAGAGGAAGCTTTGTATTCCTTCATAGAATCAAAAGCTTCCTGTGAATGGCTGAGCAGCACTCGGTTTCGACTCTGTTTTTTTTCTGGGAATGGGATGGGAAGTTCACATCCCTCTGCTGAAACACGGCACTGTATGCTGTATGGAGCTGAGGCCACATACATTTAACAAAACAACCCAGCAAGCACACCTGTTAGTGCAATCAATATTTTTTTGGGCCAGCTTGGCCCGAACAAACTAGTTAAAGCGGAAGTAAACCCATCCATAAAAAACGGTTTCATTTCCGGCACATGCCAGAAATGTAACACTCCCATTGGTTGTGCTCTCAACCAAACTGTCAAACCATCCAATGGCTGGTGTCATAACTGATTACAGGTGCAGCATCATGGCAGTTGTAGATTAAACAGAGGCCAAGATGGCAGCTTCCTTGGCTGAAAAGGATAGGAGAGGAGAGTTTACTTACACTTTAAAGAGACATTAAACATGGAGTTAGGCTTTAAAGCAGGGGGTCTCAAACTGGTGGCCCTCCAGCTGTTGCGAAACTACAAGTCCCATCATGCTTCTGCCCGTGGGAGTCATGCTTGTAACTGTCAGCCTTGCAATGCCTCATGGGACTTGTAGTTTCACACCAGATGGAAGGCCACCAGCTTGAGACCCTTGCTTTAGAGAAACTCAGTAAGGAGACCGAATCACCTGCATTGTCCAGTTGTCTTTACACTTGTGCATTATCCTGAAGTCCAAAGGAAGTTCATAGCATTGCAGCACAGATCTCAGAAGCGGTACACAGAACGTTCAGATCTAGAATGAACGATAACACTAAAAAAAATTGTATGTTCTCAATATTTGTATATTGCAACACAAGGGAAAGAATTCATTATGAGGCACCTAAAAGAGCGCTAAAACTGCATGCCGGTGTCACTGCTGAAGTGAGAACAGACCTGCCAGCGGGGTGAAGGGTCAGCCTGCTAATTCCTAAACTAGCCATCCCCCTCCATGTCACGTTCTCCGCATACATGCGTTTCCCTGGAGGGCGCTTATAAGCGGAATAATGAGCATCCAGTCCAAGCCGACATCTTCATCTAATTAATAAAAACTCCATTCTTCACCAATGTTTTATCGTTTCCTCTGATTTCCACCAGTAACCACTTTGTGAACTATTTTTACTCCATTTAATGCTGTACTTTCTGTTTTACATTTCAATTTGGCAACTTTTTGTATGTGCTTATCATATAATCTCTATATATTTTTCTTTATAAATCACAATTAGATTGCTCCTGCTGGCTGAACCCCACTTGGCCACTTTTTTTTTTTTTAAATAAGAGTCAATCAAAATGACGAGAGTCGGCGCCGTTCCGGTCCTCGCACTGAATCGATGGGCCGTCGACCAGGTTACTGCTTTAATTTTTACATTCAGGACATTGAAGAAGGTGGATTGAATCGGACTGCCTGAATCACGTGAAGTCCATGTGTAAATAAAACGCTGATTTTTTTTTTATATATTTCTGTACATATCTCGGTTGAATTGAGCTGCATTACATTACGGACTGAGATTGCAGTGTGCATTGTGCTTCTTAATGGAAGTTCAGAGATAAACAACTCATGTATTAATGGAATGACAGCAAAATAATAATAAAATAAACAAAAGAGAAACTTACATGTGTGTGCTGAATTTTGTTGTGGGATCTGCTGCTCATTGTGGGGGGATGGGGGTGGTAAATGCAGGGGGTCAGTAGTCTGCCCTCCCCCACCCAAAAACCTACAAAAAAAAATTATATACAATGTGTTGCACTGTTAGAAATACATTCCAACAAAGCCAAAGTGAATATAAAAGTCCAAAATAAAATAAACCCCGCAAAAATAAATAATCCACAGTGAAGCTAAGCCCTTTAGCCAACTTTACCAACTCCAGCCACCACCAAACAACACCAAACAACACTATACCTCCCAACTTTCGTACTTGAGAATGAGGGACACTTGAGGCCGATGTAAGCATACGGCACGTCACACCAAAAAATGGGTGTGGTCAGACTCCTCCAACAGTGCAAGGGGCTTAAGGGACATGGTTAAACAAAACCAATCCCCCCTACCACCATCCTTCTCCCCATCATTACATAGGACCCCTTCCCTCATACTAACTGCATCATTAAACACAGAGGTTATAGGGTGAAGAGGCAGGGAGGGGGGTTTGTTTAGGGTGGTGTGGCAGGGAGGGGTAATTTTAGGATGGTGTGGCAGGGAAGGGGGTTATTGTTTAGGGTGGAGTGGAAGGGGGGGTTATTGGGGAGGGGAGTGGCAGGGAGGGGGGGGGGGGGGCTACAAAGCACACCATTGGTTGCTAGGACGCAGGCGGTTTTAGCAACCAGGGACTCAGACATATTGAAGTGGAGGGGGAGAATCGGAGAGCGCAGGCATGTAGGAATCCTCACTGAGAGTACACATTGCATTCACTGAGGATATCCCACTAAGTGGAGCTCACTGCTGGAACTTGCTCTGGCAGTGGCAGTGGGCTCCGGGGACTTCAGCTAAGATCTGCGGAACCCTGGGGCTTACTTGACAGCCCGGGACGGTCCCGCGGAATCCGGGACGGTTGGGAGGTATGCAAAACGGCTTACCAGAAACACAGAACTCATCACACTGAAGGGTCTCAAATCTCTTTGTACTGCTCACAGAAGGATGGATGGCTCTCTCTATGCAGGATAATGGTAGCTTCATATACTATATAAACTAATCTTCAAAAGTATTGGGACACCTGCCTTTAAACGCACATGACCTTTATGGCGTCTTAGTCCGTAGGGTTCAATAATGAGTTGACCCACCCTTTGCAGCTCTAACAGCTTCAACTCCTCTGGGAAGGCCGTCCACAAGGTTTAGGAGTGTGTCTATTGGAATGTTTAACCATTCTTCCAGAAGAGCATTTGCGAGGTCAGACACTGATGCTGGATGAGAAGGCCTGGCTCGCAGTCTCCTCTCTAATTCATCCCAAAGGTGTTCTATATGGTTGAGTTCAGGACAGTCAAATTCCTCCACCCCAAGCTCACTCATCCATGTCTTTATGGACCTTGCTTTGTGCTCTGGTGCGCAGTCATGTTGGAACAGGAAGGGGCCGTCCCCAAACTCTTCCCACAAAGTTGGGAGCATGAAATTGTCCAAAATGTCTTGGTATGCTGACGCCTTAAGAGTTCCCTTCACTGGAACTAAGGGGTCAAGCCCAACCCTGACCTCACAAATGCTCTTCTGGAAGAATGGTCAAACATTCCCATAGAAACCTACATCTGTTTACATCCACTTCTATCCAAGTCAGTTTATGGCTGCAGAAAAAACAAACAAAAAAAAACGGAAAAGGTCTGCGTCCTTTTACGTCTTTGTGGACATAAAGGCCTTGTTCTCAAGGGCGTACGATAGAGTATGCCCATTCAAGGGCACACATGGGAATGCACAGGTGTTCCACGCATCCACATGCAGGCAGGCCTATTCATGTCAACTGGGACACAGCGGCTTCAAGGACACATCAAAGAGAAAGGTGGAGGACCGCACTCTGATGTATAGGAAAACCAAAAGATTATTAGAAATAATCCACCAATAAAAACAGATCGCAGCTTCTCAAGGCGAAGGTCACACATTGATGCATTTCAAGCTACAAGCGCTTCCTCGTGACTAGGAGAGGAATATGCGACGCGTTTCATGCTACAAGCGCTTACTCATGACTAGGAGAAGAACACACGATATGCTTCATGCTACAAGCACTTAATCATGACTAACCATTTGTAGCGTGAAACACGTCAACGTGTTCTCTCCTTGAGAAGCTATGATGTGTTTTATATTAATGAATTATTTCTAATAAACTTTTGGATTTTGCATACAGAGTGTGATCATCCACCTTTCTCTTTGAACTATCCTGCCGTGGCGAGCCAGACCAGTACCTGTATGTGTGGACTTGGGCTAGCATACAGATGCACCAACCCGGAGCAGTGTATTTGTATCATCGCCCGGACACAGCCGCTGCTCCAAATTTGACACCCGTGTAGGTGCACTTTGCGAGAAAGTTCAGAGGCACATTACAAATAAATCATAGTTTATGGAAAATAAAAACACTAAGTAAGGATTAAAAATACCAACTTTTTCTGAGCTTTTACCTGCAATTTTTTTTTAAGTTGTTGACAATCTCTTACATTTCTGTAGCTCGGGCTGCCAGGAAACCTGAAAAAGTTGAAAGAATGGCAGACGTGGTTCCTTGCTGAGGAAACCGGGAACAGCTTTTGTCCACAGTGACCTAACAAGCAGGCAATGCACCCACATGGCCCCGCCCCCCCCCCCCCCTATACCCAGTGTAACTGATATATAAATAAATGAAAGCTGCATTTCAATATCTGCTCTTCCGGGCACTTTCAAAAAACAAACGGGAAGGCCAGAACTGAGACCCTGTAAGCGCGGTCTCAAAAGACAGCTACCGCTGGCACCCCAAAGGTAGAACATCACAGTCACTAGGATCCTGAGCTCGGGCCAGTACTCACAATGTCCCAGGGGCCAGGGCAGCTTCACACCTTGCAACCCCCCCCCCCCCCCCAGGTACTCTTCCGTGAGTTCTCCAAACCAGATCCTTACGTGAAATTGCTTAGCTCCAAAGGTAACTAGAAATATCCCCCCTAAGCTCTACTATAACTGGGACCTCGATGAACATCAGCAACCTCCAGCAGAACTGCTTCAAAGGGGCAGTAGCAGCCCCCATAGCTCCCAACTGTCCCTGATTTCGAGGGACTGTCCCTGGTTTAGGAACAATGTCCCTCTGTCCCTCTTTCCTCCTCATTTGTCCCTCATTTTGGTCTGATCCATATAGTTGTATATAAAATGCATTTTTTATCTTTCAAAAAGTGTTTCCCAGTACTAAACCTTTCATCCAAATTCTAAATTGTTGCATTTGCAAATTTTAAAAGCCGATATAAAGGAATAGTAGTGGTAAAAAAGCAATTGTTGATTTAATTAACTTTATTTTTTTTTTTGGTTAATTCTCCTTTAAGGGGGTGTGGCAGGAGGCGTGTCCTATGCCTACATACGTTTTCTAGTAGGTGTCCCTCATCCCCATCTCAAAATGTTGGGAGGTATGGCAGCCCCCCCAGGCTGGAACTTCTCCAGCAGGACAAGAATACGGCTGCTCCAGACCCCCGCCGAACATTTATGTGTCCCCCCCCCAGCCACCAACTAAATACACCTCCCCAGGGATTGGCTGCAGCACAATAAACATGCAAGCTGCCCATTTGACTCTCCCAGCACTCTATGCTCTGGAGGCCTTCGGAATGCAGGGGGAATCAATCAAACCTACAAGCCTGTGAGATATGGCACAGCCCAGAGAAATCAATAGCGGTTCCAATGATTACAGAGGAGCCAAAAATATCAAAATGTACCTATCTTCCCAGAAACTTACCTAAGAGGGTGCCACACACATAACAGACGCAGAAACAAAGTAATATGAGTTAAAGAATAAATACCCTTGGGGTAAAAATGAAAAGGACGTGTTAGGGTGGTTCACATACCTGCCTTAACGTCTTCAGCGTCTGCTGCCATTAATCGTGATTACTGAAGTCATTGGAGAAAATGGTCAGAAGTTGCAGGAATTGTAAATTATACAACAGATGTCCAGCCGGTCTGATGGCGGGTCTTCCCCCTGTGAATAAACGAGCACCAAAAGCCGTCTACCCTGCACCTCCCCCCTCCTCCTAGATATAAACCCAGGCCAAGCACAGCATACAGGTTTATAAACCCAGGCCAAGCATAGCATACAGGTTTATAAACCCAGGCCAAGCACAGCATACAGGTTTATAAACCTAGGCCAAGCATAGCATACAGGTTTATAAACCCAGGCCAAGCACAGCATACAGGTTTATAAACACAGGCCAAGCGCAGCATACAGGTTTATAAACCCAGGCCAAGCACAGCATACAGGTTTATAAACACAGGCCAAGCGCAGCATACAGGTTTATAAACCCAGGCCAAGCATAGCATACAGGTTTATAAACCCAGGCCCAGCACAGCATACAGGTTTATAAACCCAGGCCAAGCATAGCATACAGGTTTATAAACCCAGGCCAAGCACAGCATACAGGTTTATAAACCCAGGCCAAGCATAGCATACAGGTTTATAAACCCAGGCCAAGCACAGCATACAGGTTTATAAACACAGGCCAAGCGCAGCATACAGGTTTATAAACCCAGGCCAAGCACAGCATACAGGACTATAAACCCAGGCCAAGCACAGCATACAGGTTTATAAACCCAGGCCAAGCACAGCATACAGGTCTATAAACCCAGGCCCAGCACAGCATACAGGACTATAAACCCAGGCCAAGCACAGCATACAGGTTTATAAACCCAGGCCCAGCACAGCATACAGGTCTATAAACCCAGGCCAAGCACAGCATACAGGTTTATAAACCCAGGCCAAGCACAGCATACAGGTTTATAAACCCAGGCCAAGCACAGCATACAGGTTTATAAACCCAGGCCAAGCGCAGCATACAGGTTTATAAACACAGGCCAAGCGCAGCATACAGGTTTATAAACCCAGGCCAAGCACAGCATACAGGTTTATAAACCCAGGCCAAGCACAGCATACAGGTTTATAAACACAGGCCAAGCGCAGAATACAGGTTTATAAACCCAGGCTGAAAAGTTTGGTATGAGAGAACTCAGATCAGTCTTGCTTGTCCTCCCATGTGGCACTTGTGCTCCCAGCCAAGGGGCGTCCAGGTACCACTTCTGCTCAACACACACCACACAACACTTCTTTTTTTGGATGGACAGGAACATTAAAGAGGAAGTAAACCCTGATGGGTTTTACTTCCTCTTTATTCCCCTGAAAAGTAAAAGCATAATGGGCTAGTATGCATCGCATAATACTAGCCCATTATGTGCCACTTAGCTGCAATTGAAGCCCACGATGCCTGTGATGTGGTGGCCGCGTCCATCTTCACTTCTCTTCCTTTTGGGGGCGCCGTGGACTCTGCGGCTCTATGACTGGACGGAGTTGCCGGAGCCGATGGTCACGGGACGGGCCCTAAAGAAATGGCATGATTGTGTCCCTCCTTGTATCCACCTCGTGAGCACCCCTTTGGTGATGCACTCACCGCAATGATGAAAAAGATGAGCCTGATATCTCCAAAAAGGAAATTAAACACTCTTCCAAGGGTTACCAGAAATGAGTCCTGTACCAGCCCAGTTCAAACAATTCACCGTAAAAAACACAAGGGAATGCTCTGCATAGCGTAATACTGTAACTTAATTTGAGACTCATCCCCCGCATACATAATGTACTTACAAGATAAATCAATAAAAACAGCGTATCTGAATAAAGCCTGTACAACACTCCCTAACGTCAGCTCACCACTTCCTGGAATTCCTGAACTCGCTGGCCGCGGTGAGACCCGGGATGACGTACATCTGTGATTGACAAGAGAGCCGCGTGGTCACGTCCTAACGTGTTTCGTCATCACGTCTTCGTCAGGGGACCCCCGACGAAGATGACGAAACGCGTTAGAGCATGACCACGCAGCTCTCTTGTTTGATTGGTGACGGCATTCAGGATAGGACCCTTTGCTGTCTCATATTTCGGCACCTTACACGGCTTTAAGGACTATTGCATGGACTTTTTTTTAATAAACTCCCCTCATGTGTTTGCTACGTTTATAGCCAGCTTTATGTTTTATTATTGCACTTATTACTATCCAAAATTAAAACAACAACAAGGGCAGAAGATTTAATAGATGGAAAGAGGAAAAGTGACTGAAGGTCCGATTTAAAGGGCCTTTATACAATATTCATAAATAAAAGGTCAGCCTACTAAATCTAAAATAGTAAAATTTCTTCCTGTGAAATAGATGTTAGCTGACATGTAATCTTGGCTAATGAATTAGGCAATGACAGAAGGACAGTGGGAAAAAATCATTTCAATGAGAGGGAAGGGACGGCGGCTCTGCGCGGCGGGGTGTCAGGTGATCCGCACGGGGAAAATCTTTAGTCCCATTCATTTTTAATTAACAGTTACTAGTTTGCAGCTCATCAGCGCGATTGCTACCCGCTGAGAGCGAAGCCATTGGCACCTTTGCTTTCAGCTCTGGGAAATCCTAAATGATTATTTCCTAGGAGCCGCCATATGCACTCGAGACGCAAAGCTCTGCCAGCCGTTCTGGATTTGTTTTTCTCAAGGGTAACTACTTTTGTGAAAAAAAAAATTGCAAATAGTAAAAAAAAAAAAAAGAGAAAAAAAAAAAAAAAGATATTTACAGTAAAACCTTGGATTGCGAGCATAATTCATTCCAGAAGCACGCTTGTAATCCAAAGCACTTGTATATCAAAGCAAATTTCCCCATAAGAAATAATGGAAACTCAGATGATTCGTTCCACAACCATTTATTCCTAAGGCCTTCAGTTTATAGTCCATATAAAAAGATGCAGGGGGTCTCAAACTGGCGGCCCTCCAGCTGTTGCGAAAATCCCATCATGCCTCTGCCTGAGGGAGTCATGTTTGTAAATGTCAGCCTTGCAATGCCTCATGGCACTTGTAGTTTCGCAACAGCTGGAGGGCGGCCAGTTTGAGACCCCCTGGATTATAGCAATATAACCATAAAATGTCCATCCACAGATGGAAGCCTCCACAAAGGGGATTAGAAGCAAAATCCAGCAGGAGCTCCAGAGCATAAAAGAGAAGAGAGGCGCCTCTAAGTGTAGCAATATGTTGCTAAATGTTGTACCTTCAGTAAATGTATCCGTATTGCTACACTTAGAAGCGCCTCTCTTCTCTTTTATACTCAGTTGTGACATGACGCTACTTGTATATCAAGTCAAAAGTTATTCAAAATTTTAGCTTATCTTGCAAAACGCTCTCAAACCAAGGTTTTACTGTATTATAACTTATACAATTGCTGTACAAAAGCCATGTCATAATTTAAAGGGTAACTCCACTTCCTTGGGGAAAAAAAAATAGCAAAAAAAGAAAATATATATAGCACATATAATCATATTGTAATTGAATGTTATTAAAAATTACCTTTCCTTTTCAATCACCACGCTGTAATTTTTTGAGAATGCGTTACAATATGGCTGCATGGAATTGTTCTGTACACAGAATGTCTACTGACCACTCCCCAGAAACATCATTTCCTGCTTGTGTGATTGGCTCACCAAATTTTCCCTGAAGTCTGCCTAAGATACAAGTCAGATTTCGGGCATCCCCTGCAACAAAAATGTCATGAGATACTTTCAATAGGAGCGCGTCTAAAAGGGATGTAGGCCCAGCAGATTTCCTCATTAGTGCCCTGCAGCTGCACACCTGACAGTTAATTATGAAACCCCTCCCATTAGACCCACTAGAGGCACACAGAATCCCACATGGATAACTTCAGAATAACAAAAGGTAGGCATCTGCAGAAAAGGTTGTGATAATCCTTGCAATGTACATAGATCACCCAGAAGGGAACGTTTTTTTTTTCTCAAAAAAAGTGTAGTTACACTTTAAGGTTATGAAAAAAAATGACCTTTCCTTACCAATCTGCAGCCGCTGTAATCTGTAAAATGCAATATGGCAACCTGGAGGCCTCCAAAAATGTAATTTCCTGCTTGGGTGAAGATCTCTGCACTAAGATACAAGTCGGATTGTAGGCATCTTCTGCAATAAGAATTTTTTTTTTTTTTCCTTTTCATGAGATATTCCCCAAGGGTTTTTCACTTCTAAAAGGGATGCAGACCCTGCAACTTTTCTCATTAGAACCCCAAAAGTGACACACGAGTTGACAAAAAAATGTTTTAAAAGTTTGGGACTTCATTTACAGACAAGAAAAATGGGAATACAATTCACCATTAATCTCACTTTCAGGGACAATTTTTATTTATTTTTTTTTAACTGGAAAGGAGACGCTTTTTAGGAAGCTGGATAGGAAATGCACAATTAAAAGATATAGTGGATAAAAGGGAAAATGAGATCATTACCGGATTTAAAGCACAAAAGTGATCCGATAAGGATAAATGAATGGATTTATTTACAGCTGAAGCATTTGGTGATTACATTACCACAGCCAATTAGAGCAGAGGAGAATTAGAACCCTATAAAACGACTACGTAACTCACAGACAACTGTGAAACATGTGAGAGTAAAAGAGCGCCCGGTATCCAATATAGATAGGTGTAAAGGTATTTTTATTTGGAATGTGAGCAATAGAAAGAGGCCAACGCGTTTCGGGAGACTAAGGACCACCCCCCTTTCATCAGGGCGGACCGCTAGATGTCCAAAACGCTGGAATATCTCAGATCTATAGAATACTCACGGCTGGAAAAGCCTCCATTCACTGGAAAACGGGAGGGGGAGTTGGGTACACGATTGGATGAGAAACAACTGGTTAAAGTTGACGGGAGCGGTGCGCGATTACGCGACCGACATAAACACGATAAGGAATTAATTATAAGTGCCCAGTGAGATGGTATAGAACACCTGAGAAGGCCCAAAAATACTCAAAAATAAATAAATCTCCACTATGTTGGAGAGGTTGCAATCAGGCACTATAACTCACATCTGGTGGGAATGCATGAAAATAAAAGGAGTACTGGCAAGATATGCAATATTATATAAGGGAAACTACGTTGGGGGGGGGGGGGGCGCCAAATGACCCATGGGCATGTTTATTTCATAACACAAGTAGCACAAAAAAAAAAAAAAAAAAAAAAAAAAACAATATAAAAAGAGAACTATGGATTCCATATCTATTAAATGCAGCAAAAGGAATAATACCTAAAAAAAATGTCTAGACCCGGAAAAACCCACCATAAAAGAATGGTTTGCAAGAATAGAATATATATTTAAAATGGAATATCTTGGCAGTAGAGAGGAGGGTCAGGTGGAAAGATTTAATAGTATATGAAAAAAATGGACAGATTTCAAGAAAACTAGGAAATATGCAGAGGAATGGATGGAGTAGGTACCCTGTTTCCCCTAAAATAAGACCTAGCGTGATTGTCGGTGATGGCTGCAATATAAGCCGTACCCTCCAAATAAGCCCTACCTTGTTTCCCCGAAAATAAGCCCTACCCTGAAAATAAGACCTACAAGGACTTTAACTAGGGCTTATTTGGGGGGTAGGGCTTATATTGAAGCCATCGCCGACAATCACGCTAGGTTTTATTTTAGGGGAAACAGGGTAGAGGAGGGAAAGGGGAGTTATGGAGAAATGGAGGCAGAGAGGAAGGGTGGAGGAAACTGACAAATGGAGGAGAAAGGGGAGGGGAGGTTTATTGTGTGTGTGTGTGTATGTATATATATACATATATATATATATACATATATATATATATATATATATATATATATATATATATATATATATATATATAATTAGTGTGTATGGCACCAACATCCCTTCTATGTATACAGAAAAGAAAGTTTGGGAGGTATGGGACTTTACACTTCAATATAAATGCATAAACCACAGTTATAGAAAAAAATATATATATAATTTTTATTAAACAAGAATATTATAAAAACATTACATACAATACATCCGTGTCCAGTTGTATATAAGGACAGGTTTAGTGATGTTCCATTGCTGTATCCACGTTTATATTTAGTGCCCCTGGGAGCCTCACACTGCGAATGACGGATAACAGACTGCACTGGTGATACCTGTGATTAGTTGCCGGACCCCCTCCCTTCCTTAGGAGTCTTTTGACCCACGGATGGTGTTTGATACTGAGGAAGAACTACAGGGTTGGTTGCCGTTTGGTCAGACGACTGATGCCGTCTGATGTATCTCTAGGCTCCCAGCCTGTTTTACCCAAAAGGAAGTTTGCCAAGTCACACGCTTTTTAGTTGTGTTTACTTTATCTACCCGTACCCCCCTTCCCTTACGGGAGATCCGGCACATTTGGGCGATGTTTTGGTTGTTCGGTTGCATGGGACTGTCGGACCTTACTCCTCTTTCATCTTCTTGGCCATAAACCTGGTTCCCCCCACGCTCAGTCACTGAGTAGATGAAATTCCACGTTTTTCTCCTGAAGAAGCCGCACGGCGAAACGTGTAGAAATATAATCCGTGGACACGGCAATTGAACATCACTAAACGTGTCCTTATATACAACTTAAATGTCATTTTTGTATGTGTGCCCTGTAATCTATTTTGTACTCAATATATAACTGAACACGGATGTATCGTATGTAATGTTTCATTCTCATTTAATAAAGAAAAATATATATACTTTTTTATAACTGTGGTTTATGCATGTATATTATAGTGCAACTGTAAAGTCCCATACCTTGTTTTCTTTATTGTATATATGTTATGATTAATATCACTGATATCACTGCGATTTTTATCGGGACTGCGACATTATGGCGGACACATCGGACACTTTTGGGACCATTGTCATTCATACAGCGATCAGTGCTATAAAAATGCACTGATTACTGCAAAAATGTCACTGGCAGGGAAGGGGTTAACACTAGGGGGGCGATCAAGGAGTTAACTGTGTTCCCTGCTATGTGTTTCTAACTGAAGGGGGAGGGGACTGACTAGAGGAAGTGACGTATCGTGGTTCCTAGCTAATAGGAACACACGATCTGTCACTCCTCTCAGAACAGAACAGGGATTTGTGTGTTTACACACACACACTTCCGTGTTCTGCCTCTCGTGCTCGTGATCGTTCGTGGCCGGCGGTCACCACGACCGTCGGCCACGAGCATCGGCACCCCCGCAGTGCAGTGGGCGCGTGCCTGCTATCCCGATAGTATAGCTACGACGGTTCGCGGGATCGTGCCGACCTGCCGCAGTAAAATGACGGCGGCCGGTCGGCAAGTGGTTAATAAAGTTATGCCCACGTTTGCATTGCTTTCGGTACAGCCTTTGTATATATAAAAATTGAGGCCCCATGCCAGCTGCCAAGCACTTGTAATAAAGTCCCGGTGTCCAGTGTGGGCACAACATTTTAGTTGACTTACATACTGTGGCTTGTTCAACGGCCACATGTTGGTATAGTAACTCTTCTTCTTTTCCATTGCAGGTAAATAATGGATTCCAATCAGACGCAATGGGCCGTCATTGAGTTTTTGATGAAGGAGCGGTGCAGGCTGTCCGACATCCACAGAAGGCTACTGAATGTTTATAGAGAGGCAGAGGTAGCTCTCTAATTAGGCAAATTAGGCAGTCGCCTAATGCCTCGCACTCACAGGGGCCTCGCGACCACCTAATTTACCTGTTCTCAATCACTGAAGTTGACGCTGGCGGCTCCGCCTACCCCCACTGGGACTCTGTGGCCCAGGAGCTGACGGGCAAATCGGATACTGCCCGCAGCCTGAGGAATAGCGGCCTCATCACGGAGCGTCCCAGTCCGTGGGGCCTCATGTGTAAGTTTTGCCTAAGGCCTCACAAAGCCTAGAGCCACCTCTGTAGAGAGGACACCACCGACAAGGGAAAGGTCTTGTCATTGGTGACTCTTCTTAAAGATGTCATCTCCATAAACATTCTGTAACCTCTTGTGAATGTCGGACAGCCTGCACCCCTCCTTCATCGAAAACTCAATGACCGCCCATTGCTTCTGATTGGAATCCGTTGAAAAAGTAGAAGAGTTACTATGGAACGGCTCTTCCCAACCAGGGATCCATGGAACCTTAGGGTTCCTCCATAGGTTGCCATGGGTTCCTTGAGCAAGGAGCAATTACTACCACTCATATAAGTTGCCACTGAAACGATCTTTTGATCTTTTTAGCGATCTGTAAGAGGGGGATTATTCCCGCTGACTACAAATGCAAGGAGCATTCTTCTCCTTGACCCTCACACATACAGTGAGATGTAGATGAAGTCATTTTTAGCAGGGGCTCCCTGAGACCAGAACACTATTTCAAGGGTTCCTCCCTATTACAAAGATTGAGAAAGGCTGCTGTAGAGGAAGAGTTACTCTACCAACATGTGAAATTTGAACTGTAAGTTCATTAAAAAAAAAAAAGTTATGTCCACTTTTGCATCACTTTTGGTACAGCCCTCATATACATATAAAAACTGAAGCTCTACTCCAGCTGCCCACCACTTGTTAAAAAGGTAAAACTGTCCCAGTGTCCACACCATCTGGCTAGGTGCTCTTTATGCATGCATTACCCACAAACAAGTTCAAAGTCCCTTCCTTCTACGCATTTCGTTTGTGGATGAAACGCGTCGGCCAGATGCCGAGGACAATCAAGTTTTTCCAAGTGGTGGCCATTTTTCCCCATATTAATGATTTTAGGCAGCAAAAGACGGGCTGGGGAGCCAGTCTGCACCCACGTTCAGAATAATGCATGGAGAGAGCCTTGGGTTGATGTAAATAAAGGAGTTGTCCCAACAACAAATCTAATCAAAATGAGCGACAATCACTCTTTTTTTTTTTTTTGTTATCCTACCGTACAGCGCCGGGACAAGGTCATCAAGCGCCCAGGGCAAAGATGCCAAACTGCGCCCCTCCCCCCCCGTCCTGTTCGTGATGTGCAAGCTTAGGGGACCCTACACCCAGCAGTCATTCTCTTTTCAAAATCATTGCTGCTGTCACTACTCCTGTCAGCTTTGCAACAGAAGGAAGGTGCCCCCTCCTCCCCATCCCTACAGTCAACCATTGTGCGCCCAGGGCAGCCACCCCTCCCGCCCACCCCCCCTTGTCCTGACCCCGTTGCCCTATTATGTCTACAATGCTGAGATCTCCCAAAATAAGACGGACTTCATAGTGGTGGGCGCAGTTTGTTTATTGAGAACATGAACAGACAAACAAGCACAACAGGCGGCTTCAACCTTTTGGCAAAATACAGCTACAAAAATTGTAGTATTAGAACGTTGTAGTGGCGGCAGCGGTAATGATCGCTCTGTTATTCCAGTCATGAAGATGGCAGTATGGGAATGTGGTTTTGTTGTTGTTGTTTTCTTCACACCCGGACCAGCTAATGTTATCTGAAGGGCCAAATAAGTGCATGCAGCTTTGTCAAACAAAAATAACCAGAAAAGATTTAACAAAGTCAAAAAAGCTGCATATAAGTTGGTTCCTCGACAACAAAGCTGTTTCCTCGGATAAGAAAGAAACTTTTAAATATCATTGTATCCCCCTTCTGTGTTTCAGTTTTTTTTTTGTTTTTTTTTTTAACAAGACAAACTCTTCAAGTCTTCAATAAGAAAGTGCAAAAAATGTACAAGGAAATTAAATCCCTTTTTTTTTTTTAAAAGAAGTTCATTGGATGGTTTTTGTAGGACGTTAGAAATGTGGTTATATGGCTGTCTCTGGGCGCGATATGCTTCTTAATCTTCAATAAAAATGATATCGTGGGGTCTTCCCTTCCGATCCAACGGCGCTCCGTCCAGGAGGGACTCGATCGACTTCCTGTCCGCGTAACAAGGGTGCGGCCCATTCGAAGCTGCGTGGGGGAGAGGAAAAGAAAAACAAAAAAACAAACAATAACAGATGCATTGAGGGGAATTCACTAAGACTAGTGCAGCCAGAATCTGGAGCAATTTTCATTTCGAAATTAATTACATTTTTTAATATAAAACCAGTGCAGAGATTAGGTGCAGGAACCCCCCCCCCCCCCTTCTGAGTCGCTCCTCATCTCCGCCCCCTACCCACCTCTGAGCATCGCTCCTCATCTCCACCACTTACCCACCTTTGAGCACCGTTTCTTGTCTCCGCCCCCTACCAACCTCTGAGCACCGTTCCTTGTCTCCGCCCCCTACCCACCTCTGAACACCGTTTCTTGTCTCCGCCCCCTACCCACCTCTGAGCATCGCTCCTCATCTCCACCACCTACCCACCTCTGAGCACCGTTCCTTGTCTCCGCCCCCTACCCACCTCTGAGCACCGTTCCTTGTCTCCACCCCCTACCCACCTCTGAGCACTGTTTCTTGTCTCCGCCCCTTACCCACCTCTGAGCATCGCTCCTCATCTCCACCACCTACCCACCTCTGAGCACCGTTCCTTGTCTCCGCCCCCTACCCACCACTGAGCACTGTTGTCTCTCCCCCCTACCCACCTCTGAATATCTTTCCTTGTCTCCGCCCCCTACCCACCTCCGAATACCTTTCCTTGTCTCCGCCCCCTACCCACCTCTGAATACCTTTCCTTTTCTCCGCCCCCTACCCACCTCTGAACACCATTCCTTGTCTCCGCCCCTTACCCACCTCTGAGCACCATCCCTTGGTTACACCCCCTACCCACCTCTGAGCACCATCCCTTGGTTCCACCCCCTACCCACCTCCCAGCACCGGTCCTTTTAGAGAGTACAGAACCAAGTATTAATTTGTGGTGCTAAATAATTTGTATGGGATTTGTTAACAAGAAAAGCAGAAAATAGATCCTCTGCAGCCAGCAACAATAGACCCCCCCCCCCACAAGTAATAGATACCCCCTCAGCAACAATGTACCACCTGTTACAAAATACCACCCCTGCAACAACAGACCCCTAGCAATATCAACAGCCCCCAGCAGCCAGCAACAATAGACCTCTCCCTTAACAACTGGCATCCCCAGACAACAATAGACCCCCTCAGCAACCATAGACCCCCACACAGATATAGATTACTGCCAGCATCAATAGACCCTCCAGCATACCCCAGTACCCTTTGCCATTACATACATTCAGTGCTAAAGGTGCCAAAACTGTGTTCCCCTTGAGTCACTCCTTGACTCTGCCCTCTACCTACCTCTGAATAGTCCCTTGGTTCCACCCCTTACCCACCTCCCAGCACAGCTACTTTTAGAGAGTACAGAACCAAGCATTATTTTGTGATGCTAAAAAATTGTATGGGATTTGTTAATGATAAAGGTTAGAAGAAAATATATCCTCTGCAGCCAGCAACAATAGACACCCCCAGCAGTAATAGATAACCCCCTAGCAACAATGTACAGCCCGCTACAAAATACCACCCCAGCAACAATAGATCCTCCCCTGCAACAACAGACCTCTATCAAGCGCTTTCCCCAACTTGTTCATTCCCCGACTTAGTTGGGGTAGGCGGAACACTTTGGTGGGGGTGGGTCAGCCACACCTCTTGACCCTTGACCTCGGGGGACACGCCTCCTGACCTTTGGAGCAGGGGAGCAGGTCCCTATTCCAATCCCTGAGTCCTAACCCTGTTCTTCAAGGGAAAACCCTAACCCAAAGCCCTAACCCCCAGCAACATTAGACCCTCCAGCAGCCAGCAACAATAGACCTCTCCCTCAGCAACTGTCCCCCCCCCCCCCAGCAACAATAGACTTCTTTAGCAACATTGGAACCCCCAGAAAAAAAACAGATTCCTGCCAGAATCAATAGACCCTCCAGCATACCCCAGTATCCCTTGCCATTACATACATTCAGTGAGGAAGGTGCCGGAATTGCGTCCCCCCCCCCCCCCCCCCCCATAAATGTATAAAACCTTTCTTTTCATTACATACCTTATTCCCTCCTCCCATCCCCCAGTCATCAGCATGCTAATTCAATTTTTACAATAAAACCTATGTTGATTACATACCTGATTTTAGACCCAGTGATCATCACTGGGTCTCTGCGCATCGCTATAAAATGCAGGCAGATCGTGACTGGTGGGAGGGGCCATCATGGTACTGTACAAGTAGCTTCCTGGGAACATTATAGAGCCCTGCCTCAGTACTCCTAAGGAGCCCTCAGCCGGATTCAGTGGGCGGGCTCCTGGGAGGAGGTAAGTTAAATATCAAAAATGTCCCGATGGGTGGATGTCAATCTGGAGGAGTGGGCATTCCTAGGCATACACCATGATGCAATGCACTTTAACGTAGACAAAAGACGTGCGCTGTGGCACAATGCTGTCAGGTGTGAATGGGACGTAACTTATATTACATAAGAGGAGCTCTGTACTGTACAAGGACTGACCACAGCCGTGGCTTCCACTGACACGAGAACAGGATGGGGAAAGGAGCCGTGTTAGCATTTTTCAATGGTTATGCACTTTTAATGATGGGAGTAAAAGGGATGCATCTCTTTCCCAGACTTTACCGTGACACTGAAATTGATGAATAATTGATGAGGACATCGTCCGCTCTGCACTTAGAGCACATACTCCCCTATTGTTGAGGTTCTGTCCATATGAATTATTTACCATGCACAATCAATATTACGATATGCAGACCTGTGTCCTTCTGCTGAAGAAGCTAAAAATTAAATTTTGGCGTTTTGTACTTTCTTTTTTTTCCATGTAAAAGGAAAAGCTCCCTTTCTATTCCTTCGATGTGCCCACATCTGTAGAACAATCCATCTTAAAGAGTTTGTTCACCTTTACCAAAACAAACTGCCTCTGCAGGTAGGGGGTGTCTGTATATAAAAAGCAAACTGTGCAGCTTTGAAGTTGGATATTGCTATAGGTGTAGGCCAGGGGTCTCCAAACTTTCTAAACAAAGGGCCAGTTTAATGTCCTCCAGACTTTAGGGGGCCGGACTGTGGCCATTGGGAGCAGAAATTGTCCTGGAGTCAGTGAACGTTAACAATGCATCTTTAGTATGGGGGGGGGGGGATAGTGCCCCATCATTGGTGTCGGTGGGGGGGGAATTGTGCCCCATCATTGGTGTCAATGGGAGGAATGGTACCCCATCGTTGGCAACAATGGAGGAATGGTGCCCCATCGTTGGTGTCAATGGGAGGAATGATGCCCTATCGTTGGTGTCAATGGGAGGAATGGTGCCCTATCGTTGGTGTCAATGGGAGGAATGGTGCCCCATCGTTGGCGTCAATGGGAGGAATGGTGCCCCGTCGTTGGTGTCAATGGGAGAAATGGTGCCCTATTATTGGTGTTAATGGGAGGAATGGTACCCCATCGTTGGCGTCAATGGAAGGAATGGTGCCCCGCCGTTGGTGTCAATGGGAGGAATGGTGCCCCGTCGTTGGCGTCAATGGGAGGAATGGTGCTCCGTCGTTGCCTTCAATGGGAGGATTGGTGCCACCATAATTGGCATCAATGGGAGGAACGGTGCCCCATAATTGGTGTCAATGGGAGGAATGGTGCCCCATTGCTGGTGTCAGTAGTAGGAATTATGCCCTATTCTTGGCGTCAGTGGGAGGAAGTGTCTTTTATCAGTGGAAGGAAAAGTGCCCCAAAGGCCAGGTGAAAGCAAGCAAAGGGCCGCAGTTTGGAGACCACTGGTGTAGGCCATTAACATACCTCCTGAAGCCTGGTCAAAAAAACTCCCAGAGATGGTATCAGCCAGTCCTGCCTTGTTGGTAGGACGTTGCTAGGACACACACAGCCATAACTGCTTACCCCCACCAGCATAGGAGCAATATGTGTGGTCCACTATCTCCTTGTCACTGAGAACTACTGCAACAGGGGAGATACAGTGCTTGGGGCTTGAAGGGGGAAATCTAAACTGGCTGTATGTGTCTTGGCAACATCTTTGCAATAAGGCAGGGCATGATGATGTTATCTTTGGTAGGTATGTAAATGGTCCACACCTATAGCAAAGGCATTATTCAACTTTAGTTGAAGCTGAACAATTTGTTTTAAGGCACCCCATTACCCGCAAAGGCAGTTTTTGGGTAAAGGTGAACCAACCCTTTGAGATGAATTATTGTGGTTACTATCAGGCCCTCTCTGACAGATGTCTTTAAAGAATACTTCCTGCCCCTATAAATGGTGATTGTTTTCAAACGTTGGCACTCTCAATCTTTTACTTGGTTTGGAAGAAACAACATACCTGAAATGGATATTTTCCCCAGGCTCCTATACCTTCTACAAACCCTTCCAGTCCATGTTCCTAGGGCCTTTCTCAGCTCGGTCAAGATGGAGTTCATTAACTTCCTTTGGTCCTATGGAGCCAGGAGGATTTGTGATCTCTCCCTAAGATGGGGGAGTGGTATGGGGCCTCCAGAGCCCTTTAAATACCACCAGGCAGTGCACACGAGGAGAGCCCTTGATTGGATCAAACATGGTGCCATCAAACTTTGGTGGGTTTGGAGCAGAAAATGGCTTCCCTCCCCTTGCCAACCCTATTGTGGCAATTCTCAAATGAAGTTTAGGCACATCCACTACCCTGGCGGTAGTAACGAAAACGGGGTGCATCTCGGCTTATTGGGACGCCTCTGGTTAATGGCTTTTCTGGATTCACTCTGGACCTCTCAAATCAACATTTCTGGCCATTCTTGACCTAATTCTGACTCCTTGCCTTCGGATGTTTTTGGACGGAAAGGGGGGACATTACTTAAAGATATTTAATCAATGTTAACTCCCCCCCCCCACCATTCTGGCAGAAGCTCCAAATTAAACACTTTTGTTATTTAATCAAGCTACATACTGTTCCGATGTGTCCCCACTCCAGCATGCCCTCTCGGAGAATACATACATACATACTGTACTTCAAATTCTATCCCACTTTTTTGAATACATGAGAGTCAGACCTGGGCCTCTCTCTGCGATTGAACAGAAGGATTATATCTTGTTCTTCAATCACAAATAAGCCAAGTGAACAGATTCCAGGAGGCTATGTACAATTAATTATATGTATAGGGCAGTGGTCTCCAAACTGCACCCCAGGGGGCGGATGCGGCCTTTTACTTGCTTTTATCTGGCCCTTGGGGCACCATTTCATTTACTGACCCCAACAAAGGGGCACAATTCCTACTGATGACACCAACAATGGGGTACAATTCCTTCCAATGACACCACTGATGGAGCACAATTCCTCTCAGTGAAACCAATGATGGGACACAATTCCTTTCTTGTGAAACAGGCAATGGAACACAACAATGGGGCACAATTCTTACCAATGGCACCAACAATGGGGCACAACACCTTCCAGTGAGACAAATGATGAGGCACAATTCTGCTAAATGACACCAAAGATGGGGCATTGTTTATTCCAACGGATGCTGGGACATTTTATTCTCTTGTTGGCCACAGTCCAGCCCCCCTAAAGTCTGAAGGACAGCAAACTGGCCCTTTGTTTAGAAAGTTTGGAGACCCCTGGTATAGGGTGCCCACTATAAAACAAAACGTCTTCATCTGCATCGCTGTGTCTGAGATGTCTGGGGGATCTTGAAACTCTCTTTCACATCTTTTGGTAGTACCCATCTATACACCCATTCTGGGAAAATGTCCAGCGGGTGGTGTATGAACTTACTGACAAAAATAGCTTCTAGTTTATCTAATGCGGCCAGGGTCTGTAAAACTCAGACATGGAAATGTACAGAGCCCCCCCTTGATGGGGCATTGGTTCTCTGTGATGAAGGGGGTTCAGAGGATGGAGGAATTCACTGACCCCATCAAGTGGAAAGAGGAACAACAGCGGAAAACATTGTTTTATTGGAATGCCTTCTTATTCTTCCAAAGCCTACCGCACTTATGTTGC
The DNA here is from genome assembly GCA_037952925.1 of Lithobates clamitans. NCBI lineage: Eukaryota > Metazoa > Chordata > Amphibia > Anura > Ranidae > Lithobates > Lithobates clamitans. The sequence goes on along the minus strand of JBBGZY010002542.1, from coordinate 1,644 downwards.
CCAATAACCTCTGGGCCGGCTGTAGTTTTAAGGGATCAGGATTCTCACAAGAGATAACACACAGGATGAACCCCCAACACACACACCTCCCCCCCCCCTTTTTTTACTTCCCCCCCTCCTGTAACTGGCCCCCCCCCCCCCCATCTTCCCCTTTGCACCTTAACAGTGTAGGTCTTCCCGCTACTAGTATTTTTTCCTTTGTGTGGGTGACTCACTCCCCCCATGCCCAAAAAAGAAAAGTTCTGGGTCATTTAAGGTAGTTGACTTGTAGAGGGTATCACATCATGTAACTACTTTGGCCCTCAAGAAATACTAATATCTGTATATACTGTATGAACCAATAAACGTAGTCTTGTGAGGGAGGGAGTCACCGGTGCAACATCATAAAAAATGCACATCTCATGCTTAACAGTCCTGTAGGGATCATCTGGGGGAGGCTTTGCCTCTGATGCAGCCGGTTTGACTAGCTGCATCAAAACTAGTCAAGCAGTGCCTTTCTCATATGCCCAGCCTCTCCCAGATGATCCCTAAACCAGGACTGTTAAGTATGACTTGTGCATTTTGCACCCTGCAATTTACATTTTTATTCTGAGGCTACTTAACCATCATGTAAAGCAATGGGTGGCCTATGTGTGTCTATGACAGCTTGGAAGTTTGAACTTTGGGGTTCCTCTGTAGTCGGCTCTGTGAACTCCATGTGCCACTGCATGGCCTTCATTGGTGTGTGAGGGAGGTGTTCACAGCACTCCATTTGCTACAAATTTGTTGGATCACCACTATTGAGGAAAGTGCGATCTATGTGTGTTATATCATCCTCTGGACCATCGTGCTCATTATATATTAACCGGGCATCACCCACTTTGGAACTCTAATACATTACCCATCTCTCTGAGAGTTTTCTTCCAATGGCTATACCTCAAAGGCCCACAAGCCCATTTCATAGCTCAGTGTTCATTGCTTGCCTGAAAGTCTATGAATGAGAGAGGGAGGGATGGAGAGAGAGGGGGGAGGGAGAGAGAGAGAGAGAGAGAGAGAGGGGGAGGGAGAGAGAGAGAATGAGAAAGAGAAGAGAGAGAGAGAGAGAGAGAGAGAGAGAGAGAGAGAGAGAGAGAGAGAGAGAGAGAGAGAGAGAGAGAGAGAGGGGGGAGAGAGAGAGAGAGAGAGGGAGAGAAAAGAGGGAGAGAAAAGAGAGAGAGAGAAAAGAGGGAGAGAAAAGAGAGAGAGAAAAGAGAGAGAGAAAGAGAGAGAGAGAGAGAGAAAGAAAGATAAAGAGAGGGGAGAGAGAAAGAAAGAGAAAGAGAGGGAGAGAGAAAAATAAAAAAAAAGAGAGAAAGAACAAGAGACAGAGAGAGAGAGAAAAAGAAAGAAGGAGAGAGACAAAAAAAAAAGAAAGGAGAGAGAGGAAAAAAAAGAAAGATGGGGAGAAAAAAGGGAGAGAGAGAGGGGGAGAGAGAGGGGAGAGAGAGAGAGGGGGAGAGAGAGGGGGAGAGAGGGGGGAGGAGAGGAGAGAGGAGAGACAGAGTGAGAGAGAGTGAGAGAGAGAGAAGAGGGGAGGGGAGAAGAGGGAGAGACAGGGTGAGAGAGGTGAGAGAGGGGAGAGAGAGGGAGAGAGCTGAGAGAGAGAGAGAGAGAGAGCGAGAAGAG
>JBBGZY010002541.1:0-127203 GCA_037952925.1 Lithobates clamitans | reverse complement strand
ATTGATCCGGCCGCCGCCACCCACAGCCACAGAGGTGCCTGGCCAGTGGTGAAGTGATCTGTAGCCTTGTGTGCTGCAGGTAGGAAAATTTTACAGAGCAGGGGAGAGTGGGGAGAAGTGGATGGGGAGTTGTAAGGGGAGAGTGGGGAGGAGTGGATGGGGAGTTGGGGAGTTGTAAGGGGAGAGTGGGGAGAAGTGGATGGGGAGTTGTAGGGGAGAGTGGGGAGGAGTGGATGGGGAGTTGGGGAGTTGTAAGGGGAGAGTGGGGAGGAGTGGATGGCAGCCAAGGAGAGAGTGTCAGGGGGTCGAAGGCTGTGCAGTCTCCTAATGCTGTGTTTGGAGGACTGGTGGCAGCCCACTCTGCTGGGACTTGTAGTGCCCTCTGTGGGTGGCTGAGATATGGCAGCGTCATATGCTGGGACTTGTAGTGTCCTAGACTGTGGGGGACTGAGGAATATGCTGAGAAGGGGGATTTGTACTGGAAGGGGTTATATGAGGGTGAGGATTTGTGCTGAAATTGGGGATTTTTGCTGCTAGGGGGAGATGGAGGGGATGGGGGTCTGGAAGGGGTGTGATTTACAATTGATAGGGCGGGTCTTAAATATGAAGGGGTGTGGCCTTGACAGGAAGGGTGGATCATATTTAAATTAGGGGTGCATGAATTTAGTCATGCCTAGGGAAGCACAAAACCTAAATACACCACTGGATAGAGGGGCTTATTTTGTAGTGCAGGTACCTCGTGCATCTTTCAGTTTTCTGTAAGTTGGTGATATGTTCTATTTGTGAATGAAGCATGAGGAAGATTGATTTGTGAATTTGACCAGGTCACACCACATGCAGTCCAATGAGTTGTTTTTCTGCATCAAAAAGGCATGGAAAGTAGGTTATATGGTTTTCAATGGCATAGTTCACACCAGTGCTTGCAGTTTCAGTGCGTTCTAGTTCCAAAAAAAAAAGATGAACATGCTGCATTTTACCTGCACTGGAGTACAGTAGCCAAAAATAATTGGGATAGTAGCCAAAAATGAATGGGACAAGAGTGAAAAATGCTGGGGTCAGAATGATAGTCTTTTCTATTTGTTAACATTCAATTTGCAACAGTCATGATTCCAAAATTGTGTGTGATTGATGACCAAAAAACTAAAACTATGTACCATTTTCATTCACAGGAAAGTCTCAGCCAGGAGGAGGTTGTGGAAAGCAGCCTGACAGAATCCCAGGTTCCTCCCCTCCGCCCTCCAACCAAAAGGACCAGGAAGGCGAGATACCTGGAGGAGTCAGCGACTGCTTTAATTCGCCAGGCTGCTGCGGTACTAACAATGACCACAAGTGGCCCCGAATCGTTTGGCTGTCTGATAGCGAGTAAACTGGAATGCATGGAGGAGGGCCAACGCCTCATCTGTGAGGAGATCATTCTTATGGCCCTAAACGAGGGGCCAACTCACAAATAAAAGGCACGTGTGTGAGTTTAACCATACTACTCCTCTACCACCTCCAGCAACACCACCAACAACAGAGCCACCCAACCCACCACAGCAGCATGGAAGGAAGCATGGAAGGAAGTGTTGAGAGTGATGGCCTGGGTTTGGTGTGATCTGGCAAAAGATGCAGACTGTTGTAAGACCACAGCCTCGGGACATATATGTCATCTGCCGCTGCTCCCGATCTCTTGGAGTCCTGGACCATATTGTGCTCCCTATTAAGTGGACTCCTCAGGTTACCAATTTTGCCTGTCAAATAATTGATGTCTGCCCTGGGGTACAAAGGCTTCATCAATTCCAACTGTTTCTCCAGCGTTGCCTTCCTCTTTATTTTGTCATGACCCCTATTAAATGTATAATTTTTTTTGACAAATACTTGGCTATGTGTTTTACTTCAAAAAGGAAAATTTGTTTGCGAGTAGGCAGGTACATTTAAAAAATACAATGTCAAATTAACAAGGGGCACCAACATATTGTATCTCTTTGAGGTTAAAAAATACAAGATAATAATGCTGTTGTGGTAACTTGACACACAAAATGGCAAAAAATATTCTGGAGATCTTGAGAAAAAAAAGAGATCACTAGAAAAAAATTAAAATAAATAAATATTCTGGAGATCTTGAAAAAAAAAAAAAAAAAAAAAAATATATATATATATATATATATATATATATATATGGAAATCTTGAGAAAAAATAAATAAATATATATATATATATATATATATATATATATATATATATATATATATATATTATTCTGAAGATCACAAGAAAAAAACAAAAATATATGGAGATCAATAGAAAAAAATAAATAAATAAAAATATTATTTTGGAGATCACGAGAAAAAAACCAACAAAAACAAAGATTATTCAGAAGATCATGAGAAATAATAAAAATCCGTTTGTCAGAACTCTGTGGGAATATCAGAAGCAAAGCAACTTCATTATTATAGCATTATAAAGAAGAAGAGAATGCTCTGCATTGAGAGATTTCAAAATTTGCCGCGTGACGAATGTGATATCTCCACTACGAACGTTAGTTTTACAAGACCTTCCGGCTCGTACTTGATCCTGAGCATGCGTGGACTTTTGTGCGCGGACTTGTGTACACACGCTCTGACTTTCCGACAACAAAATTTTGTTGGCGGAAAATTTGAGAACCTGCTAGCCAACGTTTATTGGTGGAAAGTCCAACAGCAAATGTTCTATGGAGCATACACATGGTCGAAATTTCCCACAACAAGCTCACATCCAACATTTCCCATCGGAAAGTCTGACCGTGTGTACGCGGCATATAGGTTAAGAAAAAAGAGGGGGAAAATGCACTGGACTGCATCAAAAATGCACCAAAAATGCATTAAAAACATGCAAGCATATGGAACACATTCGGACTGCATTTCTATGGTGTTAACTGGCCCTTAGAGAAAACATCCACTGTATAGTACAAGGGCCTGTCTGATCTAATCTGAGATAGATGGACAACCCATTCTATGAAATCAGGCAGGCTATAGAGTAGATGTCAGATCTAAAGGAGATTGTATCCTCAGATTGTATAGTGTATGACCAGCCTAAATGTACATAATAGAAGAGTAAACTAGATGCATGCAAGGTGTTGAGTTCTGCTTGCAGTGAAGATGGCATACATGGTACATACACAGTATACAGTAGTCTCCTCTGCCCTTCCATAATCTCTAAAGCCCCATACACACGATCAGATTTTCTGCTGATTTTTGTCTTCAGATTTACCAAAACCATGTAGTACAAGGGCCTGCCTGATTGCATACAAATTGAAACTCCTAAGGTTTGACCTCATATTATATGGTTTTGGTAAATCTGAAGGAAAAAATTTGCAGAAAATCTGATAGTGTGTTTAAGGTGAATAATACAGCACACATTGAATAAAATAAACACGACAAATCGGTTTTACTCAGACATGCCTCATTAATAAATAGAGCATCACACCAACTTACAGTAAACTGAAAGGAGTATAGGAGTGCCTGCAATTCACAACAAGCCCCATTATAGGCTCAATAGCTATTGGAAATGTCACAACAGACACAGATAGATAGACAATCCATTCAATGTATGTCCTATTACATTATGACTAAAAGCGCTATCTTTGTACAATCAGATTGTCTAGTGTATGGCCAGAAAAAATATGGATAAGGAGATAATGATTTCAGTGTTTCTTGGAAAATCTTACAATATCTAGATTGTATCTCCTAGATACAATATCTCCTAGATTGTAAGCTCTAATGAGCAGGGCCCTCTGATTCTTCCTGTATTGAATTGTATTGTACTTGTACCGTCTGCCCTCATGTTGTAAAGCGCTGTGTAAACTGTCGGTGCTATATAAATCCTGTATAATATTAATAATAATAATAATAATATAGAGGGGCTTTTTTCTATGGGTACACTGGCAGTGGTATATTTAGGTTTTGTGCTGCCCTAGGCCTGACTAAATTCATGCACCACTAATTTAAATATGACCCACCCTTCCTGTAAAGGCCACACCCTTCACACCCTTCATATTTAAGACCTGCCCTATCAATTGTAAACCACACCCCTTCCAGAGCCACACCCCCTCCATCTTCCCCCTAGCAGCAAAAATCCCCAATTTCAGCACAAATTCTCACCCTCATATAACCCCTTCCAGTGCAATTCCCCTTCTCAGCATGTTCCTCAGTCCCCCACAGTCTAGTGCAATACAAGTCCCAGCATACAAGGCTGCCATATCTCAGCCACCTACAGAGGGCACTACAAATCCCAGCAGAGCGGGCTGCCACCAGTCCTCCAGACATAGCATTAGGAGACTGCACAGCCTTCCACCCCCTGACACTCTCTCCTTGGCTGCCATCCACTCCTCCCCTTACAATGGTGTCCTACCTGAGTCAGGGCGGCATGTCGCTCTGCATGGTGGGGCAGTGGGCATGATTTCCCCTTCTCTGAAGACACGTCCCGGCTCCCAGAGCCCGGTGTTCTGTAAAATTCTCCTACCCCCAGCACACAAGGCTGGAGATCATTTCACTACTGGCCAGGCACCTCAGTGGCTGTGGGTGGTGGTGGCCGGATCAATAGGCTGGGCATCGGCGGATGCAGCCACCGACGCCACGTGTGTGCACCCATAGATTGTACTTGGGGATGCTTTATCTGTGTGGGAGGAGGCTGCGGGAGCCGGGACTCGGGAGTATGGGTCGGGGGGAAGATTTTCTTGCGGGGGGTGGCTTTTTTGCCCCCCCCCCCGCAAAGTTTCGGCCTAGGCCGAGACAAAGCACTGCCTCTATCATCTGTACTGCTAATGGCAAGAGATTATAAAATCTATCTTTTCCATTTAAAGATGGCCATACATTAGACAATCTGGTTGTACAGAGATTGTGCTTTAGATTTAAGCAGGAAGGGATGAATTTCGATCCATGTATGGGCTGGCTGGTTGTACATAAGTTGATCTATTGGCTGACTTGTATACAACCAGCCTGTTTTCCCCAATGATCAGTGTGACTATAGCTGACAACACTGATCATTGGAAGGCTCCCCATTGTCAGACTACAATAACACATCAGGAAAGATCCCCCATGTGGACAGAACGTGTGGATGGGGGAATCAGCTTTTTTTTCGTTCAATCTGCGGGTTAAACAAAAAAATGAATCATGTAGGGCCTGCTATAACAAAGATATGTAATAGAACACAAGTGGACAATCCATTCAATGTACATGAAATCAGACAGGCTCTTGTACTATATCGTTGATGGTAGATCTAAAGAAGATTGTATAATCGCATTGTATAGTGTATGGCCAGCCTAAATGTACATATTACAGGACCCTTATTATTAGACCCTATGTGATCAGACAACTACAGGATATAAGATGTTTGCAGTCAGGATCACATACTACACAACATCGAGTACACAGCAGTCTCCTCTACCCTTGTATCCTTCTGGCTCGTACACACTATAAGAAAACTGGCCAAACATTTCCGTCCAAAGAATTTTCGTACAATTTTCTTATAGTGTGTAGACAACTTTCAACAGCTGATCCCGAATTTATGTATGAAAATTCCCGAAGGGACAAACTTTAAAATTTTCTCATACGGGAACAGAATGAACGATTTTTGTTTAACCACTTCCCGACCGCCTCATGTACATTTACGGCGGCAGGTTGGCTCCCCTGCGTGAATCGCCTTACACGTATGTCAGCACCTTAAAAAGCCATAGCAGGCGCACGCATGCCCACTGCATGGCAGGGGACCCGATGTGCGTGGCCGGCAGGCGCGATGTCCACCGGCCGCCCACGATCGTGGGCACGAGAGCCAGAACAGGGAATTGTATATGTAAACACACAAATCCCCGTTCTGATAGGAGAGGAGAGACACATCTGCTGTTCATAGTAATTAGGAACAGCGATATGTCTCCTCCTTCAGTCAGTCCCATCCCCCCACAGTTAGAAACACACATGAGGGAACACATTTTACCCCTTGATTTCCCCCTTGCCAGTGACATTTACACAGTAATCAGTGCATTTTTATGTGACCAATCACAGCTAGTCACATGACAGTTGTACGCAATGGATGACTTCCTTTCATCCATTGTGTACAATTGTGTTGCTAGCTGTGATTGGTTAATTTGATCACATGGTACAGACAGGCCCAATCACAGCCCATCTGTACCATGTGCAATGTAATTCACTGCTATAAGCAAACATAATGTGTAAAAAAAAATCCTGATCACTTCCCCAGAGTAGTACAATGTCACTATGGTAATATTATATTGCTCTGGTAACAGTGTGTTAAAAAAATCATTAAAAAAAAAGAAAGCAAATTATAACTTTTTTTTTTTACAGTGTCCCCACACAGTTGTATAATGATGACGTCAGAGGGGGACGGGGGTCACCCGTTTACATCACCGGGTGGCCCCGCCCTTAGCTATATAACAGCTGTCAACGAGAAGAAGCGTCACTCAGCGGGAGCCTCCCATGGAGGCGGAGCTTTTGCATTTTTTTTCTTTTTTTGGTTCGGCGGGTGGCGTGAGATGGGTCTACATCGCAGGACATTTTTATTTTTTTATTTTTTAATAAAGAACTTGTCCCAAAGTGTCTCCTGTCATTTACTATTTTTGACACTTTTTTTGTGAACTGGTAGGGGTACAATGTACCCGTTATCAATTCACATAGGGGGAGTGGGATCTAGGGGACTCCTTGTTAAAGGGGCTTCCAGATTCCGATATTCCCCCCACCCGCAGACCCCCAAGACCACTGGGCAATCAACATGGGGACAAGGTCATCCCAGAACTGGGATGATAAAAATACACGGCCAGACTGTAATGACAACCACCCCAATTCTAACTTGTAGCTTTTGGGGTAAGGTTAAGGTGACCAGATTTTTAAAATGAAATCAGGGGACATATTTTTTTTTTATTGGCAAATGGTAAACTATTTTATAAGCATATTTTCCTCCAATGCAGTGTATGTGGTATGTCTTTATGGAATTATTGTATGCAAACGTCTCTGAGTCCCCTGTGTTCAGTGGGAGCCGGGTGACAGTAAGCAGACTATTTCTTCATTTTCGGGTTTAGGCGGTCACGGTGTATTCCTATTGAAGAGGCCGGGCTTCAACTGTGTAGCGCGCTGTGGCGGATTAATCCGCCTAAACCCAAAAATAAAGAAATAGTCCGTTTACTTTTCCGCACTGAACACAGGGGGCTCGGAGACGTTTGTTTTGTAAACAGCTACACCGCCAGGGATTCGCTTATTGGTGGACAGGATTTGGGAGTCCCTGCCCCGCTCTACCTCTGGGCCCCCCTGCTGAGATGACAGATCCGGGGACAGATCCGGGACAGACGGGCTCCGGGGACAGCGTCCTCAATCTGGGGACTGTTTCCAGAAACCGGGGACGTCTGGTCACCCTAGGTAAGGTGCACATGGGGGGTGAGTAAAACAAAGTTGCTATGCATGCCAGCAAATCCATTTCATGTTTTCTCCAATAAAGCTGTGATATCTATTGGGCTGAGGAAGAACATTCAGCTGAAGAAATGTTTTAGGATTATTTAACAGTTTTTATAAGAAATCTGCTGTCATGTCTCTGTATTGTACTCTACACAAGTTCAAGTGTCTCTATAGGTAATCAGATAAGTGTGACTCCTACAGACTGACCTGAATGTCGCATTTTATCTCTCAGCACAAAGACAACCATCAGGGACACAAAATACTAAATTAGCATCTGAAAAGCAACATCAGACTCAATCAACATTCACTTTAGACCTGACTACTTATCCAAGACTGTGTTTAGTCACCTGCACACCTTCTAGACTTTCTTACACTTTGTGTAACGATCATCTCTGTTGTGCATATTATTATCTTTTTTATAGGAGTTCTTAGACCTTTTTCCTCAGACAAGACAAAGACGGCCCCCCTGGTTATCTAATAGAAGGTTTGGAGGATAAAGTGACTGTTTATCTATTGAGCATTTAGACTGCATTGTGTATAAAATATCAATGTACACTCACTACTTTACATTGCAGCAAAGTGTCATTTCTTCAGTGTTGTCACATGAAAAGATAGAAGGAAATATATACAAAAATGTGAGGGGTGTACTCACTTTTGTGAGATACTGTATATATATATATACATACACACACAATTTTTTCCCTCGTTCAATCCACTTGTTCAACTAAAGAAAACAAATCTGTGTATGGTCTGCCTGACCAAAACGATGTTATAGGACACAGATAGACAATTTAATGTATAACAAATCAGGTTGGCTCTTGTACCATGTAGTTGATGGTAGATCTAAAGCAGATTGTATAATCAGATTGTATAGTGTATGACCACCCTAAGTGTGTCCAGTAAGACAGAAAACTAGATGTATGCAATGTGTTGAGTTATTACAGTCAAGATTTCAAATACTATACAAGTCTCTTCTACCATTCTGCAGAATCCTTAATCCTTTTAAGCCTTGGTTCACATTAGTGCGACTTGTCATGCGACTTGACAGCTCAAAGTCACACCCCATTTGTACTATTTCTGTGCGATTTCAGAGCATTGACATCTCTTAAAAGAAGTCTCACAGATATCAGCAGGCTGCACATGAAATCGCACTGCTCTGAAGCCACGCTGAAGAATGCGACTTCAAAACCGCACTGATGTGATCCAGAGCTTCATGTCCAATACAGAAAACATCATGGAATAAAATAAGGAACACAGCAAATCGATCTTCCTCATGCTTCATTCACAAATAGAACATATCACCATTTACAGAAAACTGAAAGATGCACGAGGTACCTGCACTACAATATAAGCCCCTCTATCACCTGGACAGCTATTGGCAAGAGACTATAAAATCTATCTTTTCCATTTAAAGATGGCCATACATTAGACAATCTGGTTGTACAGAGATTGTGCTTTAGATTTAAGCAGGAAGGGATGAATTTCGATCCATGTATGGGCTGGCTGGTTGTACATAAGTTGATCTATTGACTGACTTGTATACAACCAGCCTGTTTTCTCCAATGATCAGTGTGACTATAGCTGACAACACTGATCATTGGAAGGCTCCCCATTGTCAGACTACAATATCACATCAGGAAAGATCCCCCATCCAGACAGAACGTGTGGATGGGGGAATCGGCTTTTTTTTTTGTTCAATCTGCAGGTTAAACAAAAAAATGAATCATGTAGGGCCTGCTATAACAAAGCTATATAACAGAACACAAGTGGACAATCCTTTCAATGTACATGAAATCAGACAGGCTCTTGTACTATATCGTTGATGGTAGATCTAAAGAAGATTGTATAATCGCATTGTATAGTGTATGGCCAGCCTAAATGTGCTTATTACAGGACCCTTATTATTAGACCCTGTGTGATCAGACAACTACAGGATATAGATGTTTGCAGTCAGGATCACATACTACACAACATCGAGTACACAGCAGTCTCCTCTACCCTTGTACCCCTCTGGCTCGTACACACTATAAGAAAATTGGGCAAACATTTCCGTCCAAAGAATTTTCTTACGATTTTCTTATAGTGTATACACAACTTTCAACAGCCGATCCCGAATTTATGTATGAAAAAGGGACAAACTTTACAATTTTTCTCATACGGGAACAGAACAAACTATTTTCGTTTAACCACTTCCCGACCGCCTCATGTAAATTTATGGCGACAGGTTGGCTCTCCTGCGTGAATCGCCGAACCCGTATGTCGGCTCCTTAAAGAGCCATAGCAGGCGCAATCATGGCCGCTGCATGGCGGGGGACCCGATGCACGTGGCCAGTGGCGCGATGTCTGCCGATCGCAGGCACGAAAGCCAGAACAGGGAGTTGTATATGTAAACACACAAATCCCCGTTCTGACAGGAAAGGGAGACAGATCTGCTGTTCATAGTAATTAGGAACAGCGATATGTCTCCTCCTCCAGTCAGTCCCATCCCCACAGTTAGAAACACACATGAGGGAACACATTTTACCCCTTGATCGCCCCCTAGTGTTAACCCCATTCCCTGCCAGTGACATTTACACAGTAATCAGTGCATTTTTATGTGACCAATCACAGCGAGTCACATGACAGTTGTACCCAATGGATGGCTTCCTTTCATGCATCCATTGTGTATAATTGTGTTGCTAGCTGTGATTGGTTAATTTGATCACATGGTACAGACAGGGCCAATCACTACCCATCTGTACCATGTGCAATGTAATTCACTGCTATAAGCAAACATAATGTGTAAAACAAATTCTGATCACTTCCCCAGAGAAGTACAATGTCACTATGGTAATATTATGTTGCTCTGGTAACAGTGTGTTAAAAAAAATCATTAAAAAAAAAGAAAGCAAATTATAACTTTTTTTGTACTGTCACCAGTCAGTGTCCCTGATCACCGCACATCAGTTATATAATGATGCTGTACTGCACTAGTGACAGTATGTAAAAAAAAATTGGATTTTTTAAAAATCTTATTTCTTCATTTTCAAAAAAAAAATAAGACTAATAAAAATATCAAAAACCTGCCATGCCTCAATATGACTAAATACTTTGGACTCTCTCTCTCCAAAAAGGGGTCATTTGGGGGTGTTTGTACTGTCCTGACATTGTAGGGCCTCAAGAAATGAGATAGGCCATCAGTACTAGTACCGATCGCTCAACTTGGTACATTCAGCCTTCCCATTAATGGTTCGACTCTCTAACAATGTAACCGCTTGAGATTCAATCGTGTATGACCGGCCTAAGGCCCCTTTCTCATGGGGGAGGGAGGGGACTCTCTTGCTGTTCCCCGATGAGCAAGCAGATTGCTGGTCCATGTCTGCTCCGCTTATGCAGATCAGACACAGACACAGCCCGCTCTTCTCTATGGGTGATCAGATGTAAATGGACCACTTGTCATGTGATCTGATCCCCTAGATGGAAGGGGAGCAGATCCCCATCTGTCTGTTTTTACAGGATCAGATTGGATGTCGGCAGGTGTAAACAGTCACATGCCTGAATGGAGGGTCCGATCAGATCCACCTGAAAAACTGACAGGCCGACCCGATTGGCTCACTTGTGTTAAAGGGGCCTAACATAGAACTTTAAGACCCCTGTTGCATTCGCACAACATTAAAGCATCACAATGCAAGAATTGCGAGGAGATCCATGTGGAGTAGAAATCCCCATTCTGTGACTGGTAAATATCGATATGATGCAGTTTATTGTCAAAGACTAAAATGAACTCCGTGTCCATTCTCATTTACATGTGTGCATTGCCATGAATGCTGCATGAACACAGAACAATATAAACCAGGACTTAAGAATTAAACAAAAAGCCAATAAATCAGAACTGGGATGATAAAAATACACGGCCAGACTGTAATGACAACCGCCCCAATTCTAACTTGTAGCTGTAGGGGTAAGGTGCACATGGGGGGGGGATATGTACGGTTGCCATCCTGGCGTGCGCTTCTCCACTTGATGGATTGTCACCTTCCCTTCTTCACCTAAATTTGTGTCTTTTTGCCCTCTTTTCAGGCATACTGACCAATCAGGCCAAGGCACACCTCAGGCCTTGGTGCTTAGGAGTATCACTTTCTCACTCGAAGACTCTGACTACAAATCCATTTCATGTTTTCTCCAATAAAGCTATGATATCTATTGGGCTGAGGAAGAACATTCAGCTGAAGAAATGTTTTAGGATTATTTAATAGTTTATAAGAAATCTGCTGTCATGTCTCTGCATTGTACTCTACACAAGTTCAAGTGTCTCTATAGGTAATCAGATAAGTGTGACTCCTACAGACTGACCTGAATGTCACATTTTATCTCTCAGTACAAAGACAACCATCAGGGACACAAAATACTCAATTAGCATCTGAAAAGCAACATCAGACTCAATCAACATTCACTTTAGACCTGACTACTTATCCAAGACTGTGTTTAGTCACCTGCACACCTTCTAGACTTTCTTACACTTTGTGTAACGATCATCTCTGTTGTGCATATTATTATCTTTTTTATAGGAGTTCTTAGACCTTTTTCCTCAGACAAGACAAAGACGGCCCCCCTGGTTATCTAATAGAAGGTTTGGAGGATAAAGTGACTGTTTATCTATTGAGCATTTAGACTGCATTGTGTATAAAATATCAATGTACACTCACTACTTTACATTGCAGCAAAGTGTCATTTCTTCAGTGTTGTCACATGAAAAGATAGAAGGAAATATATACAAAAATGTGAGGGGTGTACTCACTTTTGTGAGATACTGTATATATATATATATATATACACACACACACACACAATTTTTTCCCTCGTACAATCCACTTGTTGAACTAAAGAAAACAAATCTGTGTATGGTATGCCTGACCAAAACGATGTTATAGGACACAGATAGACAATTTAATGTATAACAAATCAGGTTGGCTCTTGTACCATGTAGTTGATGGTAGATCTAAAGCAGATTGTATAATCAGATTGTATAGTGTATGCCCACCCTAAATGTGTCCAGTAAGACAGAAAACTAGATGTATGCAATGTATTGAGTTATTACAGTTAAGATTTCAAATACTATACAAGTCTCTTCTACCATTCTGCAGAATCCTTAATCCTTTTAAGCCTTGGTTCACATTAGTGCGACTTGTCATGCGACTTGACAGCTCAAAGTCACACCCCATTTGTACTATTTCTGTGCGATTTCAGAGCATTGACATCTCTTAAATGAAGTCTCACAGATATCAGCAGGCTGCACATGAAATCGCACTGCTTTGAAGCCACGCTGAAGAATGCGACTTCAAAACCGCACCGATGTGATCCAGAGCTTCATGTCCAATACAGAAAACATCATGGAATAAAATAAGGAGCACAGCAAATCGATCTTCCTCATGCTTCATTCACACATACATGAAAGATACACGGGGTACCTGCACTTCAAAATACGCCCCTCTATCACCTGGACTGCTATTGGAAGAGACACTTATGCCGCGTACACACGAGCGGACTTTATGGCAGACTTTGCCCGGCAGACGGGATTTCGTCGGACAATTTGATCGTGTGTGGGCTCCAGCAGACTTTGTTTTCTCAAAAGTTGGACGGACTTAGATTTGAAACATGTTTTAAATCGATCCGTCGAACTTCGACAGACAAAAAGCCACGCTAGGGCAGCTATTGGCTACTGGCTATAAACTCATGTGTACGCAGCATTAGGCTACTTTCACACTGTAGCTGCACTTTTCAGCCGCTAGCAGGGCGCTTGTAACCCCCCGAAGAAAGAGTTAAAGCGCCCGTGTTGCGGTTCTTCCAAATCGCTTTTCAGGCACTTCCGAAGTGCTGCCCATTCATTCCAATGGGCAGGGGCGGCGTAGGAGCGGTGTATACAGCACCCCCAAACTGCCCCAAAGATGCTGCTTGCAGGAATTTTTTTCCCATCCTGCAAGCGCACCGCCCCAGTGTGAAAGCACTCGGAGTTTCACAAAAACGCATCAAAACACACTGGAATGCATCAAAAATGCATCAAAACATGCATGCAGAAAAGCACTTGAAACGCATCTGCACTGCGTTTCTATGGTGTGAACTGGCCCTTAATAAGGACATGTGTGTTCCAGTAAATTTTAGGTGCGTTATGGTGCTTTCCAGTGCATTTTTTATGCGTTTTACAACAATCCAATATAGTCTAGTGCAGGCAAAATGCAGCACGTTCAACTTTTTTTCTGGAACTGGAACGCACTGGAACTGCAAGCACTGGTGTGAACTATGCCATTGAAAACCATATAACCTACTTTCCATGCGTTTTGATACAGAAAAAAACGCATGTGGTGTGAACTGGCCCTAAATGAGATTGTATCATCAGATTGTATAGTGTATGATCAGCCTTAAGCCTGGTACACACGGGCTGAAAAGTGACGGTTCAGCAGGAAGCGGCTGACTTTCACCCCGTGTGTACAGCTCCTCGCCCGACAGAAACTGCTGTCACAACCGGCTACTATAGAACGGGCATGTTGGAGAGCCAGTATCGGATCAGCACTGGCAGCCAATGCTGGGAGCATGGAGCGCTGTGTTCTGGTGGGGGGTTCTCCTGTCAGAACACAATAGCACAGCGGGAGAGATGGCTGTACTAACATCACTTGTGTTAGTACAGCGATCTGTCAGGTTTCTCTGTTCAGCCCAGCAGTGTGTACTCGGCGTGTACCGGGCTTAATTAAATGCACATAGTACAAGATGGAACACTAGATGCATGCAATGTGTTGAAGGTTGAATGTTTACAAGATGGATCCTGTACTGCACAGTATACAATAATAGTCTCCTCCATGCTTGTATCCTTCTGTACAAATACATAATACATCACATCATTGAATACAATAAGGAACAATACAAATCACTTTTCCTCCCTGAGAAATGCCTCATTCACAAATACAATCATCACACCAACTAAAGCCTCGTACACATTATCACTTCCTGTCAGCTCCGGTCCAAGCCGCTGTACTAACTATGTGATGTTAGTACAGTGATCTCCCCTGCTGAGAACCCCCCACCAGAACACTCCAATCATTGGCTGAGAACGCTGATCGGGAGTCGCTTGGCTGCTGGCTGCCTTTCGGACAGGGTGGCATACACACGGGCACATTTTTGTTTTTTAATCGGCCGGTGTCTCCTGACATTTGGCCCATCTGTACGGCTTTCCAGTAAGCTGAGGAGGGCTGCACTCTATCACCTGTATAGCTATTGGCAAATGTCACAAGAGACACGGAAATCTAGAGATCCTATTTTAAGATGGACATACACCAGACAATCTGGTTGTACAGAGATTGTTCTTTAGAGTTAAGCTGGCCAAATTTCATTCTATGTATGGGCTGGCTGGTTGTACACAAGTCCATCTATCTATCGACTACCACCAACCTGTCAGGTTTTTCCCTAGTGATTGATGCCATTGGCTATAGCGAGCGACACTGATCATTAAATTGTCACATTGGGGAAGATTCCCGATTTCACAATACAATACCACAGCGGGAAGTATTCCTCCATCCAGGGGGTGTGGATGGGGAATCGGGGTGTAATGTATGTGAATGTGTTTAGAATTATGTAGAATTAGAATATATATATATATATACACAATTTATTTCCTCATTCAATCCATTTGTTGAACTAAAAAACGAATCTGTGTATGGCCTGCCTGACCAAAACGATGTTATAGGACACAGATAGACAATTTAATGTATAACAAATCAGGCGGGTTGGCTCTTGTACCATGTAGTTGATGATAGATCTAAAGCAGATCAGATTGTATAGTGTATGACCTCCCTAAGTGTGTATAGTAAGACAGAAAACTAGATGTGTGCAATGTATTGAGTTATGATTACAGACAAGATCTCAAATACAATACAAGTCTATCCTACCCTTGTATAGATAATAATAAATAATGATCCTGGATGATTTTTGAACACGGATGAAACCATGCTAATGGAGAGAGAAGCAGATGAATGCATTATCATGGGTACTACTGTGATATGTGTGGGAGGCCATAAATACAGGTCTATATGACAGACTTATATGGGCCACTCCTGATGCCACTGTCAATCAGAGGTGAAGAGGTATTCTTATGCCCCGTACACACGGTCGGATTTTCCAATGGAAAATGTGTGATAGGACCTTGTTGTCGGAAATTCCGATCGTGTGTGGGCTCCATCACTCATTTTCCATAGGAATTTCCGACACACAAAGTTTGAGAGCTTGCTACAAAATTTTCTGACAACAAAATCCGTTGTCGGAAATTCCGATCGTGTGTACACAAATCCGACGCACAAAGGGCCACGCATGCTCAGAATAAATAGAGATGAAAGCTATTGGCTACTGCCCCGTTTATAGTCCCGACGTACGTGTTTTACATCACCGTGTTCAGAACGATCGGATTTTCTGACAACTTTGTGTGACCGTGTGTATGCAAGACAAGTTTGAGCCAACATCTGTTGGAAAAAATCCATGGATTTTGTTGTTGTCACAGGCTGTGAATAGCTTGGTGATGATGATGCCACCGCTACTTTACATGGTAATATCTGGGTTTGCAAAGGCATTGGCTCGCACAAAGGTGATTTATATCTTTTGTGGCTATTGAGAATTATATTTGGATAAAAGTTTTTTTTCCCCATTGCGCAGCTTCAATGCATAATGCTGGAAAAACTGTGTACAGAAAAATACACCTCTTTCTATTAAGTGTTAGGATACAGGAAATGACTAATATTTCCAATACTAGAGTTGATGGTGACGAAAATCATTTTAGTGATTATAAGGAAAGATCTTATTGGATCTGTAAGGAATATTTATAAGATGCTTTCTCAGAGGGATAGAGAACTGAAGTATAGATATATACTGTAGATGTGAATACATTCTTACATATCTTTCTGCATTGTTTAGAAAAACTCGGCAATGGTGGGGAAAGTGTGAGGACCTTCTACTGGAGTGTGCCCAGAGGGAAGAAGCCGAGCTGGATGCCCTGCCTTGTCTTTATAGAACTGTGGATCCTGACAGCTGGAATGACGCAGAATCTCTGCTCTGCAGAGTAAAGAGCGCCATCACTGATGAACAAAAGCGCATTGTCTGGCTGGAGAATCAGCCTTGCTGAACTTTCATTTCCAGCACTTTCAACACATTCAGGATTGCACATTATAAACTAGAAGAACAATTGTTTACGTGAAATGAGTTCATAAGTCAGTATTTCTGCAGAATTGCAAGAATTTAGCCTATTTTAAAGTAGAAGTCTGTAAACCTTATGATGCTGCAGCTGTACCGCCCTGCTCTAAGACTGAGGCCTGACCGATCACATGACCACTGATCGGTCAGTCTCTGCTCCCAGTGGTGGTCAGTGAATGCCATCTGCAGGGATTTCCTTCTCCTCTCCCTGCTCCTCCAGGGTTGGCTGGAGTTCTAGGCGGGGGAGGGTGCAGGAGTGGCTGGCTCTGGCACTCTACACACAAATAGGCAGAGCCAGTTGTCATGCCTTCTTGATCACAGCATGGCTTTACCTCATCAACCTACATAGTTGCCAACATTGTAAAAAAAAATTTAGGGACACTTTTTTGGCTGTAGGCGGAATCTTGTTATAATTAGGGGGCAGGGCATGCATTTGTAGGCATGGCACAGGGGGAAAGTAAAAATGCGGCGCGCAAAGCGTGCTGCAGCGAGAAATGGGCGTGGTTTACGTGAAAAAGGGATGGAGAGGGAAAGGGGGGAGAGGGATGGAGGGACGACAGCTCCAGATCCTACACAAGAATAGAAATATGTGTATTCTAAAGTTTAACAATCAGCAGATAAAGATACTCCAAACACCTGGTGTTAGCACTTTAATCATCCCGGCACCATGGTTGTTATGGTGTCAGGATGATTGAAGTGCATTTATTTCTATTATTACATTGTAATAAAAAATGAAATCATTCAACTCACCATAATGCCGAATCAGTGGTATCCCTGAGCGTTTAACCTGCCGTCTGTCCTTGCATCAGGTAACCCCAGCAGAGTCCGTCCTTGCATCAGGTGTCCCAGCAGAGTCTGTCTTTGCATCAGGTGCCCCCAGCGGAGCCCCCCTTACATCAGGTGTCACCAACGGAGCCCCCTTACATCAGGTGTCCCCAGCGGAGCCCCCCTTACATCAGGTGTCACCAACGGAGCCCCCTTACATCAGGTGTCCCCAGTGGAGCCCCCCTTACATCAGATGTCCCCAGCGGAGCCCCCCTTACATCAGGTGTCCCCAGCGGAGCCCCCCTTACATCAGATGTCCCCAGCGGAGCCCCCCTTACATCAGGTGTCCCCAGCGGAGCCCCCCTTACATCAGGTGTCCCCAGCGGAGCCCCCCTTACATCAGATGTCCCCAGCAGAGCCCCCCTACATCAGATGTCCCCAGCGGAGCCCCCCTTACATCAGATGTCCCCAGCAGAGCCCCCCCTACATCAGATATCCCCCGCCATTTTTTAAAATTTTTTCCTTTTTCCCTCTGTTTCTGCCATTTCTGCCTTTTTCCAGTTCTCTCCTTTCTATTGCTGTTTTCTTGTAATTTTTTCATCTATTTTATGTGCTCTAATTATATCCTCTTTTGCTCTTTTGTCTCTGCCTTGTTCATGTATGACTTTTCTATTGCTTCGCTCGCTTTTCCCGAGCCTCGCTCCTACACGCTGACACTTTCTTTTCTGTTCCTCCAGCGGGCTCCCCGTGGCTTGCCTCCAGTCGGAAAATGGATCCGACAAACTGCACATGTGCAGTCTGACGTCACGCCAGCTGATCGGGAAATCAGCTGGAGTGATGTAACGTAGGAGGCATTATCAGATGGGAGGCACTCATCAACATTACGCCGGCTCCGTCTCTTGTTCTTGGTCTTCTCCGCCGGCCGCGAAAAATCGAAAAAAAAGAATTTCCCGGGACATTTACCGGGAAATGCTAAAACCGTGAAAAAGGTCCAAATCCCGTGAATGTCCCGGGAAATTCGGGACAGTTGGTAAGTGTGAACCTATTGTGAGCATGACTTTGGGTTAGTAAATGTACTTCTATAACCCAAAAGAGACGCATAGCCAAAAAAAAAAAATGACTTTACTTCTCTTTTAAGTCTCAGTGAAAACTATATAAACACATTTAGGGTGCAGTAAAAAAGTAAGTGCTTAAAGTCTTACTATTGGTTTGTTTACTGAAGCAGCTCCCATAAATGTTTGGCCTTGTGTTTTGGATCATTGTCATGTTGGAATGTCCAAGTACGTCCCATGCGCAGCTTCCTGGCTGATGAATGCAAATGTTCCTCCAGTATTTTTTGATAACATACTGCATTCATCTTGCCATCAATTTTGACCCAATTTCCTGTGCCTTTGTAGCTCACACACCCCCAAAACAATCAGCGATCCACCTCCGTGTTTCACAGTAGGAATGGTGTACCTTTCATCATAGGCCTTGTTGACTCCTCTCCAAAATGTAGTGTTTATGGTTGTGGCCAAAAAGCTCAATGTTGGTCTCATCACTCCAAATGACTTTGTGCCAGAAGGTTTGAGGCTGGTCTCTGTGCTGTTTGGCGTATTGTAAGCGGGATACTTTGTGGTATTTGCGTAGTAATGGCTTTCTTCATGTTATGGAGTATTTGTAGGCCGCATATTTGTGTGTGGCCGGCGCCACAAATGACTGAAAAACCCACAAATACCTTCAGGTGAAATACAGAACTCTCTGAAAACATGTGGTGTGGCTGTGTCAAGATGCACAATAAGGAGGCACTTGAAGAAAAATGTCTTTCAACCAAAATTGTCTTTCTTTAACCCCAAACAAAGTATGTTTACAAATGTCCTGATATTCAAGGGGTTAAAACTACAGCGGTGAGCTTGGCATTTGTATTGTTTCTTTCAGCTGGCAGTTGTCTGTCATGTAAAAGTGATCCAGGCAGCTGTAGATCTGCCTAATCATTTTTATAGTAACAAGAAGGTGCCATCATAGACCCCCGATGTCTGTCATATAGAGTATCTGTCAACCCCCAATGCCATCATATAGGGGGCTTATTAGCTTCCTTGTGATAGTAATATATTTAAATGAAAAAATTAAATATAACAAAAAAAGCTCCCCCGGTCACCCCCTATATACACACAATTTCAAACACATGTAGGCCATACAAGTGTATCTGAGGTATCCGTCACAATGAAGGGCAATAATTCAATGCCTTCCTTCATAGATAATGTAGAATTAAAGGTAAAACAGTTTGTTTTGTTTTAGATTGGAGATGGATTAGAACACCTGTCGGTATTTTATTGCTGTCTGAGCCCCCATTAGGGTGATTCCTCCTCTCTATTTGTCCTGTTTACCATTATTAATTAAAAGTAAAAGAAAGTCTCAAATTTTGAGTTATTGACAGAAAAGTAAAAGGGAACATTTTCCAATTGGGGTGTAATTATGGTGGCCTGGGGGCCCCAAAGGATTCTTTTAATTTGCAGGGATTTTCTTTCACTTCCTGTTTTGGCTATGGGACAGGAAATAAAAGTAAATCTCCCCAATGGGGCACAGATGGCAAAAAAATGACAGGGGATATTACCTTCCCCTACTCTATCCAAAATGAAAAAAAAAAGATTTGCCTTTAGTTCTACTTTAACTAAAAAAACGTGTACTATTTTTGTGGCCAATGCACAATTTTAAGGCTTAACATGTTTGGTAAATATTTACTTGATGCATCCCTAGCTTTTATATCTTACCAAAAAATGGGTAATAAAATATTCATTTTTATTATGTTATTAATTGAAATATAATTGTTTACGGTTTCATGTAAAAAAACTCGATTTTAAAAGGTGTGTGAAAAATGAAAAAATTGGCACTGGCAGAAAAATGTTTAGGATGGGATGTATAGATCTGTATAAATCATTGTTAATTAGGAAACTATTTATATTGTCTTTTGTTAGAATTTGTCCTGTAACATATTGGGGGTTATTTGCGAAAGGCAAATCAACTTGAAAGTGCAGTCGCTCTAAATCTAATGGGTAGATCTGAAATGAGGGGAAGCTCTGCTGATTTTATCATCCAATCATGTACAAGCTAAAATGCTGTTTTTTATTTCCCTTGCATGTCTCCCTCGGATCTACAGTGACTTTACTTCCAAGTGCACTTGCAGTGCAAAGTGGATTTTCCTTTAGTAAATAACCCCCAATGTGTTGTTGTTTTTACTGTAGAAGCATTATTAAAAAAGAAACTTTCCAGTATTGGCCATAGTAAGAGGGCATTTGATTGTGTTATTGACTTATCTTTTTATAACCACCTGAACTCTGGAAGGCTTTACCCCTTTTTATGACCAGGCCATTTTTATATAGCACTTTGCTACTTTAACTGTCAATTGCCTCATCATGCAACACTGTACCCAAATAAAAATGTTATCTTTTTTTGAGACTGATTTGAGCTTTCGTTTGGTGGTATTTGATCACCACTGTTTTTTTCTTATTACAATAAATAAAAAAAATCAGAAAATTTTGAAAAACACCCAACATTTTCTACATTGTTATAAAATACTGTATATCCAATAAAATCAAATTTTGTCATAAATTTAGGCTGAAATGAATTGTACTACATGTCTTTCGTAAAAAATTCCCAATAAGTGTATATTAATTGGTTTACAGGAAAGTTATAGCATCTACAAACTATGAGATATATTCGAAAATGGATCAATCGTGATGTACTGATGGTCTATCTCATTTCTCCTTGTCTGCTCCATGTTGCTGACAAGCTTGCAGTGCCCCCCCCCCCACCCCCACTGTTCCCAGGGCAGGTTCCCCTTCTACTCCCCTTGTCCTGTATGAAAAGTAAAGAAAAATTGATGGTCCCACGAACATTTTAATCTGTTGGATAGATCATGCAAATCTTTTTTGTAAATAAATTCCATTTTATTTTACAACATACAAGAGCAGGTACAATGCTTAATAATACATAAGATGGTAGAAGTGCATCTTACCAGGAAAGACAACCCATGATTGATCCATGATGGCATAGCATAACACACACATGACAGCTCAAGTATTATATATGACTTCAAATTTGTCTTAAACAAATATAGCTATAGTGGCTATAGCCACCAGCAGTGATTGAACTAAAAAAATCTGATTGATCGACTTAAAGTGTCTGTAAAGGCACAAGGTTTTTTTACCTCCTATGCATGAAGGTAAAAAAACCTGTGTGCAGCACCCCCCCCCCCCAATACTTACCTGAGCCCCATCTCAATCCAATCCATGATGTCCATGATAGTCTTGCCCCTCTGGGGACTCTCACTCCTGATTGGCTTTTGGCAATCTCAGCCAGTGAGATGGCCAAAAGCCATCCATATCCAATCAGGAGATGGAGAGGGCGAGGCCGAGCCACGGCTCTGTGTGTGAATGGACACACAGAGTCGCAGCTCAGGAGCGCGCCTGCTTGAGTGCCCCCATTGCAAGCCGCTTGCTGTGGAGGCACCTGGTAGGAGGGAAGAGCCAGGAGGGCTGGAGGATCGGGGCTGCTCTGTGCAAATGCACTGCACAGAGCAGGTAAGTATAACATGTTTTTTTTAGTTTTTTCGCTTTAAGGACATAGCCTGCCCATAGATGGATTGAATGTCAATGGTTTCCTGCTAAACCGGACAAATTTCAATCCATCTATGGCCATCTAGAAAGGAGGAGAGATCAAGATAGATTGTTAAATAAAAGAAAATCAAATGATCTGTAGTCACAAGTCTTAAACTGCATTTACTTGTAAATCCAAATGCTTTACTGATAAAATGTGATTTGAATATTTGCAACAGTTTAAAAAGACAATGTTTGACATGCTGAATGTCAGCTTGACAAAGAATGTGGTTGTTTAAAACTGTTACTTTACTGGTAAAATGTGACCTGTATATGTGCACTTCGATTTAAATGTAAAAGCAGTTTGGCAGATTATGAACTACACATCCTATGATTTGTTGTATGGTTGCAGTGAGTATGGAGACTGTTTGATATGGTAGTATGCTAGTTTGACTTTGATTAAAAGTATAACGCAGGCCATAAATGATGCAATTGCTTGATTCTCCCATCAACACAGTCCGTGCTGATCAGGGAAGCCCTCACACTACACTATTGTGTTATGCCGGCAGAACACAATGATTACTGCTTCTGGCTAAAGCTGGCAGCACTAATTGTTTGGGGAAAAACCCAAAAGGCTGGTTGTACACAAGTCAGTTGATAGATCAACTTGTGTACAACCAGCCAGAACCTACATGGATCAAACCAGCCAGAACCTACATGGATCAAACCAGCCAGAACCTACATGGATCAAACTGGTCCCCATTGAACAGGCTGAAGTTTGGGGCTTGTGTGGCCAGGTAAACTGACCACATGTGCATAAATGTGTGAGTATGTGTCTGGAGAAGATCAAAAGTACCATAGCTCTTTTTTAGGGTGTTGAGGTGGCTCTGAAAAGAGCCGTTGTGTTTCTTCTTAGATTGTGATAATCTTCTTGTGCTGAAATGAAAGGCTTCTTGTTCAGGCTTTTCTATAGCTTCAAAGTGGTGTCTTCTGTGCCTTTGGTGTCTTCTGGTGCCTTTGGTGTTTTCTGGTGTCTTCTGGTGCCTTCTGGTTTTTTCTGGTGTCTTCTGGTTTCTTCTGGTGCCTTCAGGTCATTTTCTGTAGGAGGGAAAATTTTGTGACTCTCATATTTACATTCTGAACTGTTACACGGGGTGGAAACACTTGACCTTTTTGCTACATCATGGTTGTCTGTATCCTTTAACCCCTGGACAAGAAGGCTGCACATAACAGGCAATTGTCCAATCAATAATGGTTGGGTTTGCAGCCATGGACACGATCCTGTGTATACAGCAGTCATTTTAAATCTGCAATCATTGTCTGTAAAGGGAGGACTGAAGCTATCTAAGTCATGGGTGGATGAGGCATTGGAATAACCCCTCTTCCTAGAGAAGGGGGAATTTTAATACTTGCAACAGTTAGTACCTTATTACATTCCCTGCACTAAGGTAAAAAAGTTCCGGTAGTAGTTGCCCCCTCACCCCCTATTATACTTACCCAAGTCCTCACTCGATCAGCACTGTGCCAGTCTATAGCAGCTCTCACTCCCCTCACACAGGATTTACTAAGGCAGCAGGAGCCACTGGCTTCTGCTGTCAGTCAAATCCTGTGTCAAGGGAGCATGAGGCAGGGCCAAGCCCCACTGTGTCTGTGGACTCAGGCAGCTCAGCAGCTTGGGATCGGGGGTGTGAAGAGAAAAGGAGGAGCCAGGGACACTGACAAAAGAGGAGGGTCAGGACTTCCATCTCACAGAGAAGGCAAGTATAATATGTGTGCTGTTTAATAAAAATTAAGACCTTGCAATCACTTTAAATCATTAATACTTACGCTATAGGGAGAGGTGGGGCTCTTTCTCTTAATTTAGGAGGTCAACGGCGGTTTTCATAGGGAGGTTGCGTCATCCGTAGTCTTCAGATATATATATTATCCCCTTGCCGCCGAGCTTATGCAGATGTGCGGCCTCGGCTTTCGGGGGTTACACCAGGATGATGCCCAGAGCTGCAGGCATCATCCTGGTACCGTTTTTTAGAGCCGGCGATCAGCTTTCCAGGGATAACAACCGATGCAGCTAAAAGCCGCTCGGCTGTTGTACGGGAGAAGCGGGAGGGGACGTCCCCCCCTCCCGCGCTCTCAACGGCCTCCCGTCCCACCGGGAGAACCGATCGACAATCCGATGCCTCCGGCGGCTAGGGACAGACTGGAACGAAGCTGGAAAAGGCTTCGTTCCAGTCTCCTGATTGTAAACATGGAAGCAACGTCATGACGTCACTTCACGTTTACTCGGCTGCCAATTGCGCCAGTTTTAAAAAAATATACAGTATTCGGAATCTCCGAAAATGGCGATCTGAATACTTTGAAGTGCAAAAGGAGGGATCGGGGGTCTTTTAGACTCCCGATCCCTCCATAAAGAGTACCTGCCACCACCTATTGCTGTCACAAGGAATGTTTACATTCCTTGTGATAGCAATAAAAGTGATCACATTTTTTTTCTTAAACACAATTTATTAATATAAAAATAAATAAAATAAATAAGAAAAAAAAAAATTTTAAACTGCCCCCATCCCCGCGAGCTCGCGCAGCAAAGAAAACACATACGGAAGTCGAGCCCTCATATTTAAACAGTGGTCAAATCACACATGTCAGGTATCGCCGCGATCATCAGAGCGAGAGCAATATTTCTAGCACTAGACCTCCTCTGTAACTCTAACCTGGTAACCGTAAAAAAAAATTAAAACGTTGCCTATGGAGATTTTTAGGTACCGTAGTTTGTCGCCATTCCACGAGTGCGTGCAATTATAAAGCGTGACATGTTTGGTCTCTATTTACTCGGCGTAACATCATCTTTCACATTATACAAAAAAATTGGGCTAACTTTACTGTCTCTTTTTTTTTTAAATTATGAAAGTGTCCCTTTTCCCAAAAAGTTGTGTTTAAAACACCGCTGCACAAATACCGTGTGACATAAAATATTGCAACAATTGCCATTTTATTCTCTAGATTCTCTGCTAAAAAATATATATATATAATGTTTGGGGGCTCTAAATAATTTTCTAGCAAAAAATACAGATTTTAACTTGTAAACACTAAATGTCAAAAATAGGCTTAGTCATGAAAGAGTTTTATATATATATATATATATATATATATATATATATATATATATATATAAAAATACACACATACAATATAACTAATTGAATAACTATTTACCACCACCTCATTGGCACAGTTTACATGGGCTACAGCTTGTACAAGGCTGGTGTGAACAGCTCTTGATGAAACTCATGTATAACATTTTAAACATTGTTTAAACCACTCGGCATGGCGCATGTAGAATAATTACCATAAGACCCCTTTCACACTGGGGCATTTTTCAGGCGCTTTAGCATTAAAGAAAAATCGCCTGTAATGCGCCTGAAAGAAGCCTCATCTGCAATCCCAATGTGAAAGCCCGCTTTCACACTGCCAGCGCCCGAAAAACGCTGGTAAAACGCCGCTTAAGATCCCTTTCACACTGGGCGTTTTTCAGGCGTTTTTCGGGCGCTGACAGTGTGAAAGGGCTCGGGCCATTGGCGCACCCATCCCGGTGGCAAAAACATGAAAGCGCTGCAAAGAAGCTGCTTGCAGGACTTTTTTTGATGCCCTGCCAGTGCAGCGCCCCAGTGTGAAAGCATTTGGGATTTCACATTGGGATTGCAGATAAGGCTTCTTTCAGGCGCTTTTTTTAATGCTAACGCGCCTGAAAAACGCCCCAGTGTGAAAGGGGTCTAAAAGGGAGCCCACATTCATTGCTCGCTGGGTGGAGATCCATCCTAGTCACATGGAGGAACCGTCTGTAGTTCTCAGATGCAGAAAAAAAACAAAACACAATTTAAAACTAAAGACTGTATATAAGACCACATGCACCTGGCCTTTGCTATCCTGAGATTTTCCCAGCACCCTGTCTCCCACCTATATTTGAGCATCATTTATTTGATTCCTATAGAACCTACCTGAATGGATGTTAAACCACATGACAAGGCTCACTCACATAAAACTTTTATCTTTCTAGCAGTAAGTACACTGTGGGTGTAATATTCCTTACTTGTTTGAATAAGTCTCCAGTTCACTGCTGTAGAATCCTCTTTGTCAAAGCTATTTTGTGATATGTATAGTGTATATATGTGCTCATTATTTTAAACCTATGTTTCTTAATAAAAATGGATATACTTTTTACACTACTCTCATACCTCATTGCACTATTTATCCCTTTCCAAATATCCCACCTAGAGGAAATTTTATTTTTTCAATGTCTTTGTCAAAGCTAAATCTGCTACTGGGAAGCTGTATACCAAAAGCTAGCAAAGGATTCCAACCCTATATTTTTAAACACAGCTAAGTCCCAGGAAGAGTTTATGGCTTCATGTACACATAGGGGGTTATTCACTAAAGGCGAATCCACTTTGCACTACAAGTGCAAACTACAAATGCAAAGTGCACTTGAAATTGCACTGAAAATGCACTTGGAAGTGCAGTCACTGTAGATCCGAGGGGGACATGCAAGGAGAATAAAAAACAGCATTTTAGCTTGCACATGATTGGATAATAAAATCAGCAGAGCTTCTTCTCATTTCAGATCTACCCCTCAGATTTACAGAGACTGCACTTCCAAGTGCACTTTCAGTGCAATTTCAAGTGCACTTTGCGCTTGTAGTTTGCACTTGTAGTGCAAAGTGGATCTGCCTTTCGTAAATAACCCCCATAGTCTACTTAGACCGCCGGCTGCAGGAAAATGCAAAACGTGGCAAAATCGAGACGTGATTTTGCTGTGTTTTGCGGTTGGTGGTCAAAACATTCCTATCCTGAACATGATTTCTTTGCATTCAGGAGAGGGAGGTTGACACTCGTACATCTACACAGGTTGAACTGGATGGACTATTATTTTTATTTAACCTTACTTACTATGTATCCGCAGCAGCTCCTAAACTGTCAAAACCCAATATATACATTGACACATAGGGGTTGATTTACTAAAGGGAAAAAGACTGTGCACCTTGCAAAATGCAATTGCCCTCTGCGGGTGCAGTTGCTCCAGAGCTTAGTAAATGAGCAGAAACTCTGCTGACTGCCATTATCCAATCATGTGCAAGCATTAATGCAATTTTTTTATTTTCCTTGGTCATGATTGGGTACTCTTTCAAAAGTGAAGCCTTGCCTCATTTACTAAGCTCTGGAGCAACTGCACTCGCAGAGGGCAACTGCACTTCGCAAAGTGCACAGCCCATTTGCCTTTAGTAAATCAAAACCATAGGCTTTTATGGAGTTGAGTTTGAGTGGTGAAACAACACCAAAAGCTCCTAAACTCAAATTTAGTGTACATGAAGTTTTATGCTGGCCATGCATTATACAATTTTCTTATAACAATTTTCCTTTAGATTTACCAAAACCATATAATATGCGGTCAAACCTAAACACTTTCAATTTGTATGCAATCAGGCACTACATAGTTGAAGGTTAATCTAAAGGAAATGAATAATAAAATTGTATAATGTATGGACAGCTTTAGTTCTGGTTGTGCCTCATTTCTTTTCGTCTGAGTTTTTAAAGTGACAATGAGACTCGTGGCTGTAACCACTTAAGCAGCCAAAGCCACAAATCTGTCCCATCCAGGCTGTTGCCTGGGTCATATTATGCCTTGTGAAAACAATGCTGCTGATAGAAAATCATCACCTTTGTGTGGTGATGGATAAGCTCAGGCCACATCAGTGGCTGTATAGTACTTACACAGACATCCACAGTCAACCGTTTCCCAGCAAAAGACTTGTAGAGAATCCTTTTTTTCACTCCGATACACAGCTCCCAGTGATGCATGGAGGGAAAAAATTAAATAAAATTAGGTTTTTATAAACACATGTCAATTCAATAAATAAAAAAAAGAGACAAATGAGGGAGACTGAATGAGGAGGAAGTGAAATGGTAAGAAGAGGGAGAGTAGGCAGGGTAAGATGTAAAGAGAAGACTTTGGTAGGAGATGACAGAAAGGGGCAAGGTCGCTGGAGGATGGAGGGGAAATATGGGATGTTTGAGGAATAGATGAAGGGCAGTTTAGAAGGGGAAAAAATGACTTACCCTAGAATGTATGAGCATAGAGCTCACCCTGTTACCAGTAGAGTAGAAACAGGTGTCAACTGGGTTCTTATGTATTTAACCAGTCGACATCTGCCCCTTCCCCCCCGAAGGAACTCTTTGTGACCCCGTAGTCAAACTTCAGCTCCGTGCCAACGGGGATATCTTCTTTGGCCACTAGCAGAAGAACAGGGGTGGTGCCATCACTCCGGTATCTCAACTCTGGTTTCAGGTTCGGACTCTTCCGTGAGTGATTGATCTTCCTTCCAAAAGTTGTCGGAAGTGAGGGGTGACAGGGACATGGGACGTGCTGCGCATCGATGCAAAGCTTTCGACGGTTCTTCCTGTCCTCAAAGAAGTAAAGGTAGCTCATCTCACCTGCCAAATAAGTGCAATGCTAATAATTATATAAAAAAACCTTGATGCCACTCAACCAGAAAAATCAGTAACTAGCAATGGACAAATCTATATCAAAAATTCCTTATACCCATAAACATACTCGTATAAATAGACTTGATGGTGTTGAATTAAATATAAAAATAATCAATCATGCTGTTTTTCTGCTAATAAAGGTACAACTTGTATCAATCAGTCCCATAAGAAAGCAACTCCTAAACCCCCACTGTTAACCAAGTGCTGGTTTAATTGAAAAAACTGAACTACAATACACCTCCATGTTCATCACTTTCTCCTCCTCAGGTGGTGCACTCACTGGCTTTATTTTGACCCCCCCTTAAAGTGATTGTAAAGGATCACTTTTCAAAAATATCAGGTTATAATTACCTGCTATGTGTAATGGTTTTGCACAGAGCAGCCTGAGCCAGCTGTGTGTGTCTATAGACACACACACACACACACAGTGTGGCTCGGCCCCCACCCCTGCTCCATTCTCACTGGCTGTGATTGACAGCAGCAGGAAAAGTGCAGTGTGCAGACTTGTGTGGACAATCAGTGACTATCAGGTGACCACACAATACCAATCAGATACCAGGTTTTACCAACTTCACCATCTCACCTGCTGCCATGGAGTTCATGAGCTCCTCGCCTCTTTCATGGGACACGATGGGTCCATGACAGTCACACACAACCGCGCCTTTTTTGAAGGGTAAAGTCGTGAAGACCGTCTCTCCGGTGTTTCCAACGCGGTCTTCTATGATGGCAAGCCCCTTCCAATCTTGTGAGGCGATTTGACTTTCTAGGTCCTCTTCTTCTTGTATCTTCCCCCATTCCGCGATGGGCTTCCAGCTTTCCAGGACGTCCTCTAGTTTCGGTTGGTTCGTTGTCCATCCCTGTGTTAGAGCATAAGATGTTACCTGCTCTCCTGTAGGAGGATTCCTCTTGAAACGTCCTGAAAGCAGAAGACAGTGTATTACAACATAATGCAAGAATATAATGTGCTTAATTCAAAGATGCCAGGGAAAATATAAATGCTCACCGACGATCTCATTAACGCGCATTACATACTGCTGTCTTCTCCACCTCTTGTAGCAGTACGATGGGTGTTCCGCAGTAAAGATGCGACATTCCCTTAAACCCGGCGATTCCATGTTAGGTCCCACTGGAAACACATCAAGGACTTTCATGAAAGCCACCTCCTTGTCGTCGACTGGCACCGCTACTTCTTCTTGTCTCCTTGTCTGTGGGTCTCTAGAAATCAAAACGGTGTTTAACCATTGAAGTGATTGTTAATGTAAAATTAAAAAACAAAAAACAGGTTCACACTCACCTGCTCTGTGGAATGAAATTGCACAGAGCGGCCCAAAAACCTCCTTTTCTCGGGTACCCCGCTAGCATTCCTGGCTCCTCCTCTCTGTCCAGTGCCCTCATAGGAAGCTGAATCCGATGGGGGAGCTTATGCAAGTTCACTGTCCATAGAAAGTGGGACTTGCCCCCCCCCCCCATCTCTGGCTTTGAATGACAGCAGTGGGAATCAATGGCTCCTGGTGCCTCTGCAAAGCCTGTGAGCAGGGAGTGAGGGGAGAGAAGAGCTGCAGATGTGCACAGCGCTGGATTAAATGACAGCTCAGGTAAGTAAAAGGGTGTGAGGGGGAGATATTGATGCCTAAACCTTTTTTATCTAATGCAAGGAATGCATTAAAGTAAAAAACTGTTTAAGCATTATAACCACTTTAATACAAGTGTTAAAGCCCAAATCTGAACAGACATTTGTTGATAATAGTAACATGCTTAATATTTTACTTGGTGTCTCTCTAGATTCCAGCAATCAGCAATATACAACCTACCCTGAAGTAGAAGGCATCCAGTCTTTCTGAATCCTCTTCACCATGACGGCACCCTTCACGATCTTGCCTTCGACGTCTCTACCTTTCTTCGACTGGCCAAAGTAATCTTCCAGAAGCTCCTTCACTTTGTCATCGCAGTGGGATGAACAGCACTGCTCAAAAGCCTTCCTTGCCTGCTGATAAGTAACTGCAGGCAGATTATATCTAAAGGGTGAGAGATTTTTGTTAGTTTGTTGTCTGGTATGGTTGTACAACTGAAAAAAAGTTTTTGGTTAGCACTGATAGTCATTTTGCATTAGTGGCATAGCTGCATGACAGATTTTATATTTTACTTGCCTCTTATGGAACTGAGTGAGGTCATCAGAAATCAAGCGTTTCCCACCCTCGCTTGTGACAAAGAAGTGGTCCCCTTTGTTGAAGGTCTTCAACAAAAAAGGTCGAATCTTTTGGAAATATGTGTTAAACCATATTTCCTCAGATCCTTCCAAGACCACGATAGCCATCTGAGGGGGGGCTTCCAAGGTTCCGATGTCCACCTTGATGACGGTTACTTCCACGGCCTCTGCGTCGAAGTGGGCAGTCTCGCGGGACCTCAGCAGCCATTGATGTACCTGTTGAAGGATAACAAAACAGTTGTCAGTGTAAAGTGACACTAGTTACAACATTTGGTGTCAAACACTATTGACTTTTATAAGACTCACGGTCATGTTTTGGATGACAGCTGGTCTCTGTAGATGCTGCAATGTCAGCAGCGCTTCCAGGAAGTAAAGGATGGTCATCCGGTCTCTGTCTTCAAGCTCTAGCCCTTCATTCGCCCTACCTATCAGGGTGAGAAAATGAGGTTTTGCAAGAGAGACAATCCTTTGGCATACCTCTGGATTGTGAGCCTGATGTCTGTGGGGAAGAGAAAAAGTTTCATTGCATGCATATTTGGCAAAATAAAATGCATAAAATCGGCTAAAGGCACACAATGTTTACAGCCACCAGTTTCACCTACCCCATTTCCTTTGTTCCCTTGGCAGCTTTCTTATTGATCTTTAACCGGATATCGTTCAGAAGGTCGAAGAATCTTGATGCAGCTGGTTTCAAGGAAGGATTCTCCAGGCATCTTGGTTCTGAGGTGACGTGCCTTGCAAACTTCTTAACGCTGTCCATATAGTGGCGAATGGTGATCTTGCTGGCTCCAGATGCTTCAAGCTGCTGGAAGAAATCAACGGTCCTCTCTGGCTGGTGGATGCACTTCAATGAAACCTCCTCGGGGTCCACGTAGAAAAGATATCTTGCCACAAAGTTCACCTGAAAATGGTGAAGAAGAAATCAACTTATCATCTTATCAAAGTGGTTCCAAAGACTAAATATTTTTTCACCTTAATGTTTTTTTGCAATAAAGTAAAAAATCTGAGTGCAGCTCCCCCAGCCCCTCTTTAAATGACCTGAGCCCAATCTAGATCCAGTGCTGTGCACATTGGCTCTCTCCCTCCTTTTAGGCTCGGTGACAGCAGTGGGAACCATTGGCTCTGGCTGCAGTCAATCACAGCCATTGAGGAGGGGGTGGGGCAGACCCATGTATCTATGGATACATATATTTGGTTTGTAAGCAAGCAAGCAGCTTGCTTTGCTGGGAACTCAGCAAGGGGGGGGGGGGGTGCCATGAGAACGGGGGAACCTGAGAAGAGGAGGATCGGGGCTGCTCTTTGCAAAACCATTGCACAGAGCAGGTGTGGCATGTTTGTTATTAAAAACAGAGGTCACTATCGTTTAAGGTGATAAACTTTTTAAAATTGGCTTTGCCAAAAGAGTCCAGATTAACTAACCATGCAGTGTGTGTAATATTTGGTATTTATTATTATATACTTACCTGCCGTCTGACGAATTCCTTTGATTCCATTGTCTCCAACTTCTTTTTAAATCCTCTGATCAAAGGAGAATCCACCGAATGCTTTCTGTTTAGTCCTGCCTTTTCTAGGCTTCGACGAGTGGATGTGCTAGAAGATGGGAAAGAGGGAGTACAATAAATATTCATACATCAGGTATATGAATACAATAGACGTATTACAATATATTGTTTTTTACCTTGGCTGCTCCTCTTCCATCTCCATTTCCTCTGATGCTGCAGTGGTGGTCTCTTCATCTTCAGATCTGTAAGAGAGCCATGAATGAGTCTATGCAGTTTTAAAGCATTATAAAACATCCTTTAAATAAAGCTAAGTTTAATACGTACCGCTGTCTTCCTGATGTCTCGGGAAGGACAATGCTCCCCCTGGCCTCAAGAAAACTTACGCAAAACTGATGGGGCCTGACCGAACTTGGGTGCTCCAGGTCTTTGTATGCAATGACGCTGAGATGTCTAACCACATGGCGCATCTTCGACCGGGCCTCTTCAACAAGCTCCTTTATCTCGGCCTCATCTGCATTCTTCCTGCAAGCTCTTTTCAGGTGTGTTGAAAGCTTGTTTTGCATCTTGAAGCAAATCTTGCAGACCAAGGGTATCCTTGTGGTTCTGGGGAGAAAAAACATTTTAGGAATCTATTTAGTAGATCCCTGGTTGAAGGAAAGAAAATTGCATAATTTATAGCCAGCCCTAGAGATATTCCTAATGAACTTCATCCGGGGTTTGAAAAGTAAAAGTAATCAGCTACATGTACTATAGCTACTGACTTAAGAAACCCCTCACCCCATGAAGTCCACTGTTGTAATTTTGGACAAAACCTTTATTAGATTTGAGTGGAGACCTCCTTTTGGGACTTTTTGAAATTTTCTCCATCTCTCAGTCTATAATAACTGGACTCCAAGACAGATGGAAATTTACTAAGATCCCAGCAAAAGGGAATCCACCCAAAGTGGATATTCAACAAAATATAGGGGGGAATATACAATGGCACTATGGACAAAATAGTATAGGCATTTTTTTATTTTTTTTCTATGGCCTATATATTGGGACATCTGAAAATTTTCTCCACTTTTTTGGCTTATGTCTGTTCTCTATCTGGACTCCAAGGTGGATTAAATACAATGCCAAAGGTCCCAACAAACATGAGGACTACACCCAAAATAGATGATATAGGTTTTGCCAAACATACAAATACCATACTGTGAAACTGATAACAAAGAGCAACCACATGAAAAGCACTGTAAAAAAAAACAAAGAAAAAAATGATAGGGATCCACCCAAAACTGCAATTTACAGGGCCATATAGAAATGGTGTAGGCCTACCCTGGTTGTCTTCTTCCTTCTACCTCCTCTTCATCCCCTCCGGTGGGATCGGCATGGACTTCCTCCGCTGGACCTTGAGTTCTGTAATCAATTAAAAACAATGTAGATTTCTTCCTACTTTAGGCATCTTTAAAACAGCACTTCGAAAAGAAAAGCCTGAATCTGATGCAGTCAAATTCAAAATGATCAACAACTGGGACTCCACTCTGCTCAAAACAGAAAATATGACTGCAACACACTGGAAATATAAAAAGTAGACCCAGCTAAAAATAATTGTAAGGCTGGGTTCACACCTATGCGAATTGGATGCAGGTTTTCCCGCATCCAATTTGCATAGCAGGAGAATGTGACTGGCTCGCTATGGAGCCGATTTACATATTTCTTCAGCAGGTCCGGTGCGAATTTCAGGATAAAATTTGGGCTGAATTTGGACCTTAAATGGTGAACCAGCACGCACCGGACCCCTGCTGTGTGACGGCTCCATCTTAGGTGTGAACCCAGCCTAAAACTACAAAAAGCAGATGAAAACAATTTAACTCTGCTAAAAACGGATCTTATATTTACAGGATCATCTCAAAATACATTATACCTACCCTGGTTGTTTCCTCTTGAGTTCTTCATCCTCTCTGGTGGGATCGACCTGCACATCCTCTACTGGACCTTGGGTTCTGTAATAGCAATCAAAAAACTATTTGGGTTTTCATCCTACTTTTTTATTTATAGGTATGTTCAAATGCCTAAAATCTGATAAATTCCAAAAGTGGCACAAACTACATGGACAAAAATTTAAAATTCTTCACAAAGTGGACCCCACCAAACAAAACAGACAATATAAAAATGCAAGTACCCCTAAGCAAATAAAGTTGAACCAGCTACAAAGCATGGTATAACAATAAAAAAGGTGTGTAAAAACTGATTTTTATTTTTCAAGGTCATTTCTCCTTAAGGCTCAATTCACATCTATGCATGTTGCTTTTGAGCATTTCTGCAGTGTTTTTTGTGGTGCTTGCTGCGTTTTTGAGCAGCATTTTTCCAGTGTTTTTGCCGCGCTTTGTGTTTTTTTTTCCACAGTTTTTTTAGACTGTATACAGTCTAAAAAATTTTTTTTAAAAAGCCAAAAACGCAAAACATGTCAAAAACGCTGCAAAAACGCTGCAAAAACGCTGTACTTGCGTTTTTGATGCTGGTCCATTGAATTCTATTACATGCAAAACGCTGCATTTTGCATGAAAAAAAGTCACTGACCCTTTCCAAAAATGCAGAGGTACAAAAATGCATTGATGTGAACTTGTTCCATAGGAACCCATGTTAAAAAATGCCCATGCATTTCTGCAAAATGCAAAATGCATCAAAAAACGCGTTAGTGTGAATGGAGCCTTAAGGAGAACTCCATCCAAAGTAAAAAGTGGAATGTTTTGCATTGAGTCCACCTATCCCGTATTTGGCATTGGTTGTTTTTTTTTTTGGGAGGGGGAGAAGGGACTTAGTATTGACAGTATAGAAGTGCACCTTCTCCCATCCCTCCCTGCAGTCTTCTGGGACACACTGGATCCCTGGACAGGTAAGTGTCCTTATATTAAAAATAAGCAGCTACAGTATTTGTAGCTTCTGAATTATTTTTGTGCCCAGACAGAACCTTCTCTTTAAGCACAGCAAGCTTACCCTGGATGTTTCCTTACTTCCAGAGCTTCATCCCCTCCGGTGGGATCTTCGTGGACTTCTTCCACTGGAACTTGAGATCTAGAATGGAGATAAAGGAGCCGTTTCCTTCTTATGCCATAATAGGGTCACAGTTTAAAATAAATGTTATGATGTTTAAATGCAGAACACTTACCGATGTCTTCCTACAGATTGAAGTATGATACTTCCCTTGGACTCGAGAAAGTGTGCCAAAAACTCCTGTGGTGTGCTAGAACTTCTAGCTTGGTCAAGATCAGCATACTGGACAACGGTGAGGTTCCTAACCAGTTGCCGCATGTTGGACCGCGCCTCCTCCACAAGCCTTTTGATCTCGGCTTCACCAGCATTTTTCCTACACACTCGCCGGAGATGCACAGAGAGGATATCCTGCAGTTTGGAGCAAAACTTGCATACGAGTGGAATTCTGGTACTCCTGGGGGGGAAGAAATAACATGAATTAATCAACTAAAATGCCATGTTATTCCTTGATAAGGGCTCATTCACATCTGTGCGATGTATTTTTGGCATGAGGTGACTTTTCACTCTAAACAGATGCATGATTAGGGGCGGTCAATGAGGGGTATCATTCCATCCTAGTGAAAAATCTGAGCAGCTGGGGAGAAATTTGCTAAATCTGTCCAGACTATTGCAACTCAGCTGGTTGTACTGAAATCATCTGTCGATCAATTTCAGTACAATCGGTTATTGATCGACTTCGGTACAACCAGCCAGTCAGATTTTTTTTATGGTCTAGGCAGTGATCATTGTATTCTGATGGTGGCGAAACCGCTCACTGTAAGAATACAATAGTGCAGCCGGAGTGATTTGAATTAATTGAATCTCGGCTGGTCCAAGTTGAACTGGCCAAAATTTGCTCCATTTATGGCAATCTTTAGGCTAGCAATACCTTATGCAATTTTTTTCATTTAACCAAAAAAAATTGCAAACCTTATGGCCAGCGTCAAGCCGGCCATAGATGGATCGAATTTTGGCTGGTTCAGCAGGGACAAGCCGAGATTAAAGTAATCTATGGGCAGGCTGGTTTTACCCAAGTCTATCCATTGATCGATCCGCCATTCAGATTTTTTACATGCAATTTCTGCCGCTGCTATAGCAGCTAGCTGTAAATGTTGAGGTTGATTTACGGAAACTGGAAAGTGCAAATTCTAGTGCAGCTCTGAAACCAATCAGCTTCCAGTTTTTTTGTCAAAGATGAATTAAACAAGCTGAAGTTAGAAGCTGATTGGCTACCATGCACAGCTACACCAGATTTTGTACTCTCCAATTTTAGTAAATCAACCTCATTGTGTTCTGTCAGCTGGAAAGGCTCCCTGGTGGCAGAATGCAATAGCGATGTGGGAGGAGTTCCCCATCAATATAGATATGTATATAGGGGAATGAGGAAAGAAAATCACATAATCCATGGGCTGCTTAAATGTAAATATGGCCCTATTAAAAATAAACAAATCCAAAATATAAATATCCACCAGTGCAAGTGTATCTAACCTAAATAAAAAATATATAATATAAACGTGAAATAATATTAAAAAAAAATGAAAAATTATGAGACTTAATACACAAATCCTGCCTTTCTATGAGTATGTGGCCGCAGCTCAATAGTGCAATGAATGTACCTCAATCAAATGTCAGGGGCAGAACAGTGATTGACTAGCATAGAAGACAAATGACTTAAATGCAGATACAATTAACAGTGTGCATCGAATGTACTTACCCCTCAGGTGCCATGGCAGATTTCTTTGAAATCCTAAAATACAAAACAGTGGATGAGTTGAAATACAAACAACAGAAGTTTAAATGCAAATGACAATATAACATTAAACAATAGTAACTCAATAACAGTAAGTGACAATAATAAACAGTAATAATAAACTATAAAATTAATAAAACAATATCTGTATAGAACTTTAAGAGACAGACAATCAAAAGATAAATCTATGCAA
Organism: Lithobates clamitans; assembly: GCA_037952925.1. Classification (NCBI taxonomy): domain Eukaryota; kingdom Metazoa; phylum Chordata; class Amphibia; order Anura; family Ranidae; genus Lithobates; species Lithobates clamitans. Next base: position 90,035 of record JBBGZY010002541.1, on the reverse strand, counting down.
ATGGCAATATTAAAAGGACAAAATCCTGCAAGAGAGGCAATCCACAAGTAGACAATCCACAAGTAGACAATCCACAAGGAGACAATCCACAAGGAGACAATCCACAAGGAAGCAATCCGCAAGGAGACAATCCACAAGGAGACAATCCGCAAGGAGACAATCTACAAGGAGGCAATCCAATATCGCAAGCGATCTCAGGATCAAATGTTCTACTTGATTAGCTGAGTTGGAGAATTTATACAGTGTGTGTGAATTACTGACAACCAATAGAATTGTTTTGTTATTATCACACATTTATTGACCAATGGCCTTTTTGCCCTCATGTCTGGAAAGAGGTGAGACTGAAGGTCTGTGAATATCTTTTGTGGCTCTTTCTGTGTCTCCGTCTTTATTGTTATCTGTGACAAGACTGAGATAATGACTCAGAAATCACACCTCGTTATCCCTGTAATCCTCACACCTATTGTACAGTATTGCTCTTCAATATTCATGGATATGTTCTACTGAACTAGAGAGACATCTGAGTCTCAAAGTGCTTCATAAGTCTAATCTCTACTTACTCAACACGTTCTTCCCAAATATGTAATCCTAAGAACTTATTTTAATGTATGTGATTTTAGTTTTCTGCCTTAGCACCTGCAATGTTTAGTTTTTGGGGCAGTTCACACCATAGAAACGCAGTCCGGATGCGTTCCAGATGCTTTTCTGTATGTGCATTTTAGACACGTTTTTGATGCATTCCAGTGCATTTTTGATGCAGTCCGGTATGTTTTTTATGCAGTCCAGTGCTTTTTCACCCTCTTTTTTCCTAACCTTACATAGAGACATATGCATTCCAGTGCGTATTTAGTGCCTTTAGGTGCATTCTTGATGCATTTTACAGTGTTCCAGTACAGTCCAGTGCGAGAAAAATGCAGCATGTTCTACTTTTTTTCTGGAACTGGAATGCAGTGGAACTGCAAGCACTGGTGTGAACTAGAAAAATTGGGATAGTGGCGCTGCCATACAGTACAGTATCTCACAAAAGTGAGTACACCCCTCACATTTTTGTAAATATTTTATTATATCTTTTCATGTGACAACACTGAAGAAATGACACTTTGCTACAATGTAAAATATTGAGTGTACAGCTTGCATAACAGTGTATATTTGCTGTCCCCTCAAAATAACTCAACCCACAGCCATTAATGTCTAAACCACTGGCAACAAAAGTGAGTACAACCCTAAGTGAAAATGTCCAAATTTTGTCCAATTAGCCAATTTCCCTCCCCGATGTCATGTGACAAGATCTCAGGTGTGAATGGGGAACAGGTGTGTTAAATTTGGTGTTATCGCTCTCATACTGGTCACTGGAAATTCAACATGGCACCACATGGCAAAGAACTCTCTGAGAATCTGAAAAAAAAGAATTGTTGCTCTACATAAAGTTGGCCTAGGCAATTAGAAGATTGCCAAGACCCTGAAATTGAGTTGCAACCTGGAGGCCAAGACCATACAGCGGTTTAACTGGACAGGTTCCACTCAGAACAGGCCTTGCCATGGTTGACCAAAGAAGTTGAGTGCACGTGCTCAGCGTCATATCCAAAGGTTGTCTTTGGGAAATAGATGTATGAGTGCTCCCAGCATTGCTGCAGAGGTTGAAGGGGTGGGGGGTCAGCCTGTCAGTGTTTAGACCATTCGCCGCACATTGAATCAAATTGGTCTGCATGGCTGTCATCTCAGAAGGAAGCCTCTTGTAAAGATGATGCAAAAGAAAGCCCACAAACAGCTTGCTGAAGACAAGCAGACTAAGGACATGGATTACCGGAACCATGTCCTGTGGTCTGAGGAGACCAAGATAAACTTATTTGGTTCAGATGGTGTCAAGTGTGTGTGGCAGCAGCCAGGTGAGGAGTACAAAGACAAGTGTGTCTTGCCTGTAGTTAAGCATGGTGGTGGGAGTTTCATGGTCTGGGGCTGCATGAGTGCTGCTGGCACTAGGAAGCTACAGTTCATTGAGGGAACCATGAATGCCAACATGTACTGTGACATACTGAAGCAGAGCATGATCCCCTCCCTTTGAAGACTGAGCCACAGGGCAGTATTCCAACATGATAAAGACCCCAAACACACCTCCAAGATGACCACTGCCTTGCTCAAGAAGCTGAGGATACAGGTGATGGACTGCACAAGCATGTCTCCAGACCTAAACCCTATTGAGCATCTGTGGGGCATCCTCAAATGGAAGGTGGAGGACCACAAGGTCTCTAACATCCACCAGCTCAGTGATGTCCTCATGGAGGAGTGGAAGAGGACTCCAGTGGCAACCTGTGAAGCTCTGGTGAACTCCATGCACAAGAGGCTGCAAAATAATGGTGGCCACACAAAATATTGACACTTTGGGCCAATTTGGACATTTTCACTTAGGGATGTACTCACTTTTGTTGCCAGCGTTTTAGACATCAATGGTTGTGTGTTGAGTTATTTTGAGGGGACACCAAATTTACACTGTTATACAAGCTGTACACTCACTACTTTACATTGTAGCAAAGTGTCATTTCTTCAGTGTTGTCACATGAAAAGATAGAATAAAATATTTACAAAAATGTGAGGGGTGTACTCACTTCTGTCAGATACTGTATGTATAATAATACATGAGTCCATCAGGTAAGTCTTTTAAGTGAAGTACTCAGTATAAATGCATAGAGGGGCTGAGATGGAGAAGGGAGACCTGTATATAGTGTAACAGTCCAGAAACCAGGGCAAGCCCTTGTTGGAGGAAAAAACGTCATCACACCCACCGCCACGTTCCAGCCCTCACCATCAACAATCAGCCGAATCCAAGCCTCGTTTCCACCTCTCTGGCCGGAGAGCCTTACCTTCCTAACTTCTATGTACAGTGGATAATGCACCTGTATTATATTAAATGTTACAGTTCTAACTTAGAGGCGCCTGTTTCTCTTCTTTTTACTGGAATGAACTATGCCATTGAAAACCATATAACCTACTTTCCATGCATTTTTAAAGCAGAAAAAAAATGCACTGGACTGCATGTGGTGTGAACTGGCCCTTAGAGCAGCATATTAAAGTAGAACTCTGCTGTGCAGCAATCTATATTTTTATACTTGCCCTCTGTATGCTGTTCATCTTTCTGCCAGGGTTTCTACGTTAAAACTGTGTCTAAAAAATGTTACATGGCCCTTTGTCATTTCCAGCACCAATGCAGTAATGTCCATGGTGACGGTGGCTGACATTTTTGCAAATATCATACCTATTTAATAAAGTTTTGTTTAAGGTTGATAGAAAATTATACAAGTTGATTATGTCATCTCCTTAATCTTTTTTTTTTTTTTTTAATCAAAAAGGTGTTTATTGAACAAATTCAAGCAATTTCCAATGTACAGACAGTGCATGTGCACACATTAATAAGCATAATGTACAGTCCTCACATCTTTCGGTACAATCATCCTGTCCTTTTAACCATCAAGTCTACAATGTAATGATACATGCATATTGATACCGTGCATCTGGTGTTATCTATCTCTGGCCCATTAAGGTCCGCCCGCAGGGCATTGCAATAGTCTGGACATTACCAGTTCTCTGGGGCTTAATCCAGGGGTATCTAGACATGGTGCCCATATTCTTTCAAATCTGCTCGGACTGCCTCTATGTTGATCTATATACTTTTCCATGACTAAAGTGTTCCCCATATGTGATATCCACAAGGCTACCATGGGTGGGGAGACTGATTTCCAGTCCATCAATATGAGCATGCGGGCCTGAAACAGTGCTCTAGAGAATGCTAATCTAGCCATCGTCTCAGGGACAACATCCTCCAAATCCCCTAAGATACAATGAATTGGGTCCAGGGGGACGGCCTTCTGGAACACTCGAATGAGTATCTCAAGCACCGTGCTCCAGTACCGATGGAGCTTTGGGCACCTCCAGAGCCAGGGCCGTCTTTAATATTGATTGGACCCTGGGCAAGACATTTTTTTGGGCCCCCCTCCATGCAGTCTTGTTCTCCACCTGCTTTGAGACATACAGTAAAAAGCAGCTAGACTCAAAATCAGTTTACTGAATCAGATCAGACAGCAATTGCGATTGGTTGCCAGAGGTTACAGTGTATCATTACCACTCACTGACTGGTTGCTAGAGGTTACAGCACCTAATTTCTGCTTGTTGATTGGTTGCTAGAGATTACTGTACATCAATACTGCTCACTGATTTTGGAAAAGGGTTTGGGAGTTTCTTCCGCATTTGTTTCTTCCGCATAGAGCAGCTTTTGAAATGAATGGGCTGCCCTACACATGACCTACATCTTTATCCCCCCTGTCAGTACACCTTTGCATCCTTAAACCCATGCTAACCTCTGCACCCCAAACCTCCCCATCCTCTCCACTCCTCCTCCCCTTTAACTCTACCTGCCTCCTCTGCTCATCTTTGCACCCACCTTACTTCCCACCTTACTTACCTCTATACATCCCCTCCTTGCTCACCTGTGCACCCCAAACTGTAATTCCTTCTCTGCCTACCTCTGCACACCCCACACTACCCCCCCCCCCACCCCACTAATTTGCTTACCTTTGCAGAACAGGCTGATGGTAGGCTTAATGACCACAGTTGTAGGCAGGACTTTCAAGTATGCCCTTTACCTCCCCAGTGGGCAGCATTCAGTATAGGTGATGGTGGATATGACCTCCAGGGGGGCATGATATACATATGAATTCTGCCTCTATTTACATATGAATTCTGCCTCTATTTACATATGAATCCTGCCGGTCTGCTGCTTTACATATGAATGCTGTCACTATTTACATATCAATGTCGGTATTTACATCTAAAGACAGGGTCTACAGGTGAGTCATCTGTACACAACAATAGGGCAGAGCTGGGCAGCATTAGTAACAGAACTTTACACCGAGATATCAGGACACAGCATGGGACTAAAACCTCAAGGGATGAGGGAATTTAAACTGGGATAGTTGCCAAGTATGAGGCAGCTGCTTTGGGCCCCACAACAATTACAGGGCCCAGGGCAGCTGCCCCTTTTGCCCTGCCTTAAAAACGGCCCTGTCCAGAGCACGTGGATGAGATCTCTCTGATGTTGTCCACATCTGCCACACAGGGGGTCTGGCCGCCTGCCCATCTTATGCAATCTAAGTGGGGTGTAGTGCACAAGGAGTATTATGTAAAGTTGGGAAAACTTTTGGGCCACGTTAAGGGATCAGATAGTAATTGACTGCAGGGCTTCGTCCCATTGTTCTGCTGTAAGTGGACCTACATCCTTCTCCCATAAAGATGGTGCCTTAGTGGGGTGAGCTTTTAAGTGTTGTGTCAATAACATTTGGTAACAATGTGAGATAATCCCTTTGGTTTCAGTGCTAGTTTGTAACAGGTAGAAAATGGGGGTAGTTGACATAGCCCAGTGGTTAGTGTCTCCCTGCGTGGCCACAGCATGGCTGAGCTGGAGGTAGGAGTAGTACATGGTGGAGGGCAGGTTAAATCTGTTCCGCAGCTCAGGGAAGGATAGTAACCTGCCGTCCTGAAATATATGTGATAACAAAGTCACTCCGAAGGAGCGCCACCTGGGGCCCTGTTGTCATTTTGCCAGTTCAACATAGGAGCGATTCCACCATATCGGACTGTATTCTGTGAAGTCCATCACCTCCCGTATCTGCCGACCCTTGTTCCATATTTTTTGGATCAGAGTAAAAGTGGGTGTCTGTTTATTAGATTTGTGAAACATCTGAGCCTCCAAGCCCATCGGAATCTTCTTTATCTTTACCAGAAACTATGAAGGACAAGGAGCTGTCTGATTTGATATTGCGTGGATTGTTTAGATTTGTCGTCCTACCTGCATAGTTTGTGTAAATTCTAATAGACGTGCACAATGCAGATTGTCTAGTGTATGGCCAGACTACATCTGTATAGTGCCAGACAATCCAGACACAGGCGGAGTGTTGAATTGTTTGCAGTCCAGATCTAACTATACAGTACAAAATAGTCTCCTTCCCTTCCATGGTCCTAACTCTTCTGTGTACGTGTGTAACGGCACACATCGATTATTACAATGATAAAGCAAGTCTGTTCTTCTCACTGAGAAATACGAAAATTGTATATTGGGAGCATCACAACAATTTGCATTCCACTGAAAGCTGCAGAGGAGTCCTTACACTTCAAAACGTTCTCCCCGTCACCTTCAGAGCTATTGGCACTGACAATTACATTGGTAACATACAGTTTGAGGAAATCCAAAAGATTGTATAGTGATTGTTTAATCAGATTGTAGAGTGTGTGACCAGACTAGATTTTTCGACCGGACTCGAGTCCATTGGAAAGATTTGAAACATGTTTTATTTCTAGGTCGGTCGGACTTTTGGGAAAAAAAACTCAGCTCGAGCCCACACACGATCGAATTGTTCAACGGAGTCCGGTCCTCCGGACCAAGTCTGCCAGAAAGTCCACTCGTGTGTACGCAGCATAAGTGTAATACAGAGCACATCATTGGAAATAATAAATGCAGCAAATCTGTGTTCCTCACCGAGAAATGTCTCATTCCTAAATAGTTTCAAATCAACTTACACTAAACTGAAAAGAGCACCAGTGTACAGTGCTGTGTCTTGGCCTAGGCCAGTGATGGCGAACCTTGGCACCCCAGATGTTTTGGAACTACATTTCCCATGATGCTCAACTACACTGGGGTGCCAAGGTTTGCCTTCACTGGCCTAGGCCAGCAAGGCCCAGGCCTAGGGCGGCACTTTGTGGGGGGCGGCAAAAAAGCCATTGAGGTGCCTGGCAGTGGTGAAATGATCTCCAGCCTTGTGTGCTGGGGGTAGGAGAATTTTACAGAACACCGGGCTCTGGGAGCCGGGACGTGTCTTCAGAGAAGGGGAAATCATGCCCACTGCCCCACCATGCAGAGCGACATGCCGCCCAGACTCAGGTAGGACACCATTGTAAGGGGAGGATGGGGAGGAGTGGATGGCAGCCAAGGAGAGAGTGTCAGGGGGTGGAAGGCTGTGCAGTCTCCTAATGCTATGTCTGGAGGACTGATGGCAGCCCGCTCTGCTGGGATTTGTAGTGCCCTCTGTGGGTGGCTGAGATATGGCAGCCTCGTATGCTGGGACTTGTAGTGCCCTAGACTGTGGGGGACTGAGGAATATGCTGAGAAGGGGGAATTGCACTGGAAGGGGTTATATGAGGGTGAGGATTTGTGCTGAAAAGGGGGATTTTTGCTGCTAGGGGTGAGATGGAGGGAGTGGGGGTCTGGAAGGGGTGTGGTTTACAATTGATAGGGCGGGTCCTAAATATGAAGGGGTGTGGCCTTGACAGGAAGGGTGGGTCATATTTAATTTAGGGGTGCATGAATTTAGTCAGGCCTAGGGCAGCACAAAACCTAAATACACCACTGGATAGAGGGGCTTATATTGTAGTGCAGGTACCCCGTGCATCCTTCAGTTTTCTGTAAATGGTGATATGTTCTATTTGTGAATGAAGCATGAGGAAGATCGATTTGCTGTGTTCCTTATTTTATTCCATGATGTTTTCTGTATTGAACATGAAGCTCTGGTTCACATCAGTGCGGTTTTGAAGTCGCATTCTTCAGCGTGGCTTCAAAGCAGTGCGATTTCATGTGCAGCCTGCTGATATCTGTGAGACTTCATTTAACAGATGTCAATGCAAGTTGCACTGAAATCGCACAGAAATATTGCAGGAACCTTTTTCAAAGTTGCAGCAATTTGAACAGTTCAATTGCCGCAAATAGAGTGCGACTTGTCATGTGACTTTGAGCTGTCAAGTCGCACTAGTGAGAACCAAGGCTTAAGGCCTGATTCACACCTATGCAGGGTGCAGTTTGCATATTCCACGTGCATTTTGCGTTTTTCAATACACATTTTTGCTCAATTGAAGTCTATAGAACCAAAAACCAGAAGAAAGTCCCCGGCCCTTTCCATAAAACGCACAGATGTGAATGTGGCCCACAGGAAACCATGTTACATGGACTGTAGTGTGTTTCTGCAAAACTGAAAACGCACTAAAAAATGCATAAGTGTGATTATACAAGGGTAGGATAGACTTGTATTGTATTTGAGATCTTGTCTGCAATCATAACTCAATACATTGCACACATCTAGTTTTCTGTCTTACTATACACACTTAGGGTGGTCATACACTATACAATCTGATTATACAATCTGCTTTAGATCTACCATCAACTACATGGTACAAGAGCCAACCAGCCTGATTTGTTATACATTAAATTGTCTATCTGTGTCCTATAACATCGTTTTGGTCAGGCAGACCATACACAGATTAGTTTTTTAGTTCAACAAATGGATTGAATGAGGAAATAAATTGTGTATGTATATATATATATATTCTAATTCTACATAATTCTAAACACATTCACATACATCACACCCCGATTCCCCATCCACACCCCCTGGATGGAGGAATACTTCCCGCTGTGGTATTGTATTGTGAAATCGGGAATCTTCCCCAATGTGACAATTTAATGATCAGTGTCGCTCGCTATAGCCAATGGCATCAATCTCTTGGGAAAAACCTGACAGGCTGGTGGTAGTCGATTGATAGATAGACTTGTGTACAACCAGCCAGCCCATACATAGAATGAAATTTGGCCAGCTTAACTCTAAAGAACAATCTCTGTACAACCAGATTGTCTGGTGTATGTCCATCTTAAAATAGGATCTCTAGATTTCCATGTCTCTTGTGACATTTGCCAATAGCTATACAGGTGATGGAGGGGCTTATTTTGGAGTGCAGCCCTCCTCAGCTTACTGGAAAGCCGTACAGATGGGCCAAATGTCAGGAGACATCGGCCGATTAAAAAACAAAAACGTGCCCGTGTGTATGCCACCCTGTCCGAAAGGCAGCCAGCAGCCAAGCGGTTCCCGATCAGCGCTCTCAGCCAATGATTGGAGTGTTCTGGTGGGGGGTTCTCAGCAGGGGAGATCACTGTACTAACATCACATAGTTAGTACAGCGGCTCGGATCGGAGCTGACAGTAAGTGTTAATGTGTACGAGGCTTTAGTTGGTGTGATGATTGTATTTGTGAATGAGGCATTTCTCAGGGAGGAAAAGTGATTTGTATTGTTCCTTATTGTATTCAATGATGTGATGTATTATGTATTTGTACAGAAGGATACAAGCATGGAGGAGACTATTATTGTATACTGTGCAGTACAGGATCCATCTTGTAAACATTCAACCTTCAACACATTGCATGCATCTAGTGTTCTATCTTGTACTATGTGCATTTAATTAAGCCCGGTACACGCCGAGTACACACCGCTGGGCTGAACAAAGAAACCTGACAGATCGCTGTACTAACACAAGTGATGTTAGTACAGTCATCTCTCCCGCTGTGCTATTGTGTTTTGACAGCAGAACCCCCCCCACCAGAACACAGCGTTGGCTGCCAGCGCTAATCCGATGCTGGCTTTCCAACATGCCCGTTCTATAGTAGCCGGTTGTGACAGCAGTTTCTGTCGGGCGAGGAGCTGTACACACGGGGTGAAAGTCAGCTGCTTCCTGCTGAACCGTCACTTTCCAGCCCGTGTGTACCAGGCTTAAGGCTGATCATACACTATACAATCTGATGATACAATCTCATTTAGGACCAGTTCACACCACATGCATTTTTTTCTGTATCAAAACGCATGGAAAGTAGGTTATATGGATTTCAATGGCATAGTTCACACCAGTGCTTGCAGTTCCAGAAAAAAAGTTCAACATGCTGCATTTTACCTGCACTGGACTGTACTGGAACGCGGTAAAACGCATAAAAAATGCACTGGAAAGCACCATAATGCACCCAAAAATGAACTGGAACACACATGTCCTTATTAAGGGCCAGTTCACACCATAGAAACGCAGTGCAGATGCATTCCAGGTGCTTTTCTGCATGCATGTTTTTGATGCATTCCAGTGTGTTTTGATGCGTTTTTGTGAAACTCCGAGAGCTTTCACACTGGGGCGGTGCGCTTGCGGGATGGGAAAAAATTCCTGCAAGCAGCATCTTTGGGGCAGTTTGGGGGTGCTGTATACACCGCTCCTACGCCGCCCCTGCCCATTGGAATGAATGGGCAGTGCTTCAGAAGTGCCTGAAAAGTGATTTGGAAGCACCGCAACACGGGCGCTTTAACTCTTTCTTGGGGGGTTAAAAGCGCCCTGCTAGCGGCTGAAAAGTGCAGCTACAGTGTGAAAGTAGCCTAAGTGTCTCTTCTAATAGCAGTCCAGGTGATAGAGGGGCGTATTTTGAAGTGCAGGTACCCCGTGTATCTTTCATGTATGTGTGAATGAAGCATGAGGAAGATCGATTTGCTGTGTTCCTTATTTTATTCCATGATGTTTTCTGTATTGGACATGAAGCTCTGGATCACATCAGTGCGGTTTTGAAGTCGCATTCTTCAGCGTGGCTTCAAAGCAGTGCGATTTCATGTGCAGCCTGCTGATATCTGTGAGACTTCATTTAAGAGATGTCAATGCTCTGAAATCGCACAGAAATAGTACAAATGGGGTGTGACTTTGAGCTGTCAAGTCGCATGACAAGTCGCACTAATGTGAACCAAGGCTTAAAAGGATTAAGGATTCTGCAGAATGGTAGAAGAGACTTGTAAAGTATTTGAAATCTTAACTGTAATAACTCAACACATTGCATACATCTAGTTTTCTGTCTTACTGGACACATTTAGGGTGGGCATACACTATACAATCTGATTATACAATCTGCTTTAGATCTACCATCAACTACATGGTACAAGAGCCAACCTGATTTGTTATACATTAAATTGTCTATCTGTGTCCTATAACATCGTTTTGGTCAGGCAGACCATAATTTAGTTCAACAAGTGGATTGTACGAGGGAAAAAATTGTGTGTGTGTGTATATATATATATATATATATACAGTATCTCACAAAAGTGAGTACACCCCTCACATTTTTGTATATATTTCCTTCTATCTTTTCATGTGACAACACTGAAGAAATGACACTTTGCTGCAATGTAAAGTAGTGAGTGTACATTGATATTTTATACACAATGCAGTCTAAATGCTCAATAGATAAACAGTCACTTTATCCTCCAAACCTTCTATTAGATAACCAGGGGGGCCGTCTTTGTCTTGTCTGAGGAAAAAGGTCTAAGAACTCCTATAAAAAAAGATAATAATATGCACAACAGAGATGATCGTTACACAAAGTGTAAGAAAGTCTAGAAGGTGTGCAGGTGACTAAACACAGTCTTGGATAAGTAGTCAGGTCTAAAGTGAATGTTGATTGAGTCTGATGTTGCTTTTCAGATGCTAATTGAGTATTTTGTGTCCCTGATGGTTGTCTTTGTGCTGAGAGATAAAATGTGACATTCAGGTCAGTCTGTAGGAGTCACACTTATCTGATTACCTATAGAGACACTTGAACTTGTGTAGAGTACAATACAGAGACATGACAGCAGATTTCTTATAAACTGTTAAATAATCCTAAAACATTTCTTCAGCTGAATGTTCTTCCTCAGCCCAATAGATATCACAGCTTTATTGGAGAAAACATGAAATGGATTTGCTGGCATGCATACCAACTTTGTTTTACTCACCCCCCATGTGCACCTTACCTAGGGTGACCAGACGTCCCCGGTTTCTGGGGACAGTCCCCAGATTGAGGACGCTGTCCCCGGAGCCCGTCTGTCCCGGATCTGTCCCCGAATCTGTCATCTCAGCAGGGGGGCCCAGAGGTAGGGCGGGGCAGGGACTCCCAAATCCTATCCACCAATAAGCGAATCCCTGGCGGTGTAGCTGTTTACAAAACAAACGTCTCCGAGCCCCCTGTGTTCAGTGGGGAAAAGTAAACGGACTATTTCTTCATTTTCGGGTTTAGGCGGATTAATCCGCCACAGCGCGCTACACAGTTGAAGCCCGGCCTCTTCAATAGGAATACACCGTGATCGCCTAAACCCGAAAATGAAGAAATAGTCTGCTTACTGTCACCCGGCTCCCACTGAACACAGGGGACTCAGAGACGTTTGCATACAATAATTCCATAAAGACATACCACATACACTGCATTGGAGGAAAATATGCTTATAAAATAGTTTACCATTTGCCAATAAAAAAAAAATATGTCCCCTGATTTCATTTTGAAAATCTGGTCACCTTAAAGCAGAGTTCCACACAAAAATGGAACTTCCGCTTATCGGAACCCTCCCCCCCTCCGGTGTCACATTTGGCACCTTTCAGGGGGGAGGGGGGTGCAGATACCTGTCTAAGACAGGTATTTGAACCCACCTCCGGCATAGACTCCCATGGGAGTCTATGCCTCTTCCCGTCCCCACCGCGCTGTCTCCTGGGAACACACAGCTCCCAGGAGAGAGTGGGGACCACTTGGAACGCGCAGCGCGACTCGCGCATGCGCAGTAGGGATCTGGGAAGTGAAGCCGCAACGCTTCACTTCCTGATTCCCTCACCTAGGATGGCGGCGGCAGCTGCCGAGAACCGAGGGGGTTCTCGGCGTCCCCTGCCGACATCGCTGGACCCTGGGACAGGTAAGTGGCCATGTATTAAAAGTCAGCAGTTGCAGTATTTGTAGCTGCTGGCTTTTAATATTTTTTTTTTTTGGCGGTGTGGGTGAACCCCCGCTTTAACCTTACCCCAAAAGCTACAAGTTAGAATTGGGGCAGTTGTCATTACAGTCTGGCCGTGTATTTTTTATCATCCCAGTTCTGATTTATTGGCTTTTGTTTATTCTTAAGTCCTGGTTTATACTGTTCTGTGTTCATGCAGCATTCATGGCAATGCACACATGTAAAGAATGGACACTAAGGATGAGCTGAACACCCCCCCGGTTTGGTTCACACCAGAACTTGCAAACAGGAAAAATATTTGTGCGAACACTGTTAAAGTCTATGGGACAGGAACGTGAAGAATCAAAAGTGCTCATTTTAAAGGCTTATATGCAAGTTTTTGTCATAAAAAGTGTTTGGGGACCCGGGTCCTGCCCCAGGGGACATGGATCAATGCAAAAAAAGTTTTAAAACCAGACTTTTTTTGGGAGCAGTGATTTTAATGATACTTAAAGTGAAACAATAAAAATGAAATATTACTTTAAATATTGTGCCTGGGGGGTGTCTATAGTATGCCTGTAAAGTGGTGAAGTTTTCCCATGTTTAGAACAGTACCTCAGCAAAATTACATTTTTAAAGGAAAAAAGTCATTTAAAACTGATCGCGTCTATAATGAATTCTCAGGTCTCAGGCATATATAGATAAAAGTCATTAAAAAAAAACGGCATGGGTCCCCTGCCCCAGTCCATTATCAGACCCTTTGGGTCTGGTATGAATTTTTAGGGGAACCCTGAACCAAAATAAAAAAAATTGCGTGTGGGTCCCCCCAAAATCCACACCAGGCCCCTTAGGTCTGGTATGAGTATTAAGGGGAACCCTGCACCAAAATAAACAAAATAGCGTAGGGGTCCCCCCAAAATCCATACCAGACCCTTATCCAAGCATGCAACCTGGCAGGCAGCAGAAAAATAGGGGGGCAAGAGAGCTCCCCCCCTGAACCGTACCAGGCCACATGTCCTCAACATGGGGGGATGCTTTGGAGTCACCCCCAAAGCACCTTGTCCCCATGTTGATTTCCCAGTGGTTTGGGGGGTCTGCGGGTGGGGGGCTTATTGGAATCTGGAAGCCCCCTTTAACAAGGAGTCCCCCAGATCCCACTCCCTATATGTGAATTGGTAACGGGTACATTGTACCCCTACCAGTTCACAAAAAAGTGTCAAAAATAGTAAATGACAGGAGACACTTTGGGACAAGTTCTTTATAAAAAAATAAAAATGTCCTGCGATGTAGACCCATCTCATGACACCCCCAACCTGAAAAAAGAAAAAAATGCAAAAGCTCCGCCTCCATGGGAGGCTCCCGCCGAGTGACGCTTCTTCTCATTGACAGCTGTTAAATAGCTGAGGGCGGGGCCACCCGGTGATGTAAACGGGTGACCCCCGTCCCCCTCTGACGTCATCATTATACAACTGTTTCGATCCATGTATGGGCTGGCTGGTTGTACATAAGTTGATCTATTGGCTGACTTGTATACAACCAGCCTGTTTTCCCCAATGATCAGTGTGACTATAGCTGACAACACTGATCATTGGAAGGCTCCCCATTGTCAGACTACAATAACACATCAGGAAAGATCCCCCATCCAGACAGAACGTGTGGATGGGGGAATTGTTTTTTTTTTCGTTCAACCTGCGGGTTAAACAAAAAAATGAATCATGTAGGGCCTGCTATAACAAAGCTATATAACAGAACATAAGTGGACAATCCATTCAATGTACATGAAATCAGACAGGCCCTTGTACTATATCGTTGATGGTAGATCTGAAGAAGATTGTATAATCGCATTGTATAGTGTCGCAGGTCGCACACAGCATTCCAACCGGAGAGAGCGTTGTGTCAACATCGAAAGAAGAGTTGAAGAGAAGAAGCGGCAAGACAGCGGCAGCAGACCGGGGCCTCCTGCTGGCAAAAGAGCTGGAAGAAGATAGCGGAGGGGCACGGGAGAAGAGGCGGAACACCGGGAGAAGAGGCGGAACACCGGTAGAAGAAGTCAGAAGAAGACCCCCCCCCAAGTCGGAAGAAGGTCCCGGAGCTGCCTAATAAATTAATAAATACCCCATACTCATTCACATAGGGTGGGAGGCCGGGATCTGGGGGCCTCCTTATTAAAGGGGGCTCCCGGATTCCGATAAGCCCTCTGCCCGCAGACCCCGACAACCAACGGCCAGGGTTGTCGGGAAGAGAACCTTGTCCTCATTAACATGGGGACAAGGTGCTTTGGGGTGGGGGGGCCCGCAGCGTGCCCCCCTCCCCCAAGACACCCACCCCCATGTTGAGGGCATGTGGCCTGGTACGGTTCAGGAGGGGGGGGGCGCTCGCTTGTCCCCACCCCCATTCCTGCCTGGCCGGGCTGCATGCTCGGATAAGGGTCTGGTATGGATTTGGGGGGGACCCCACGCCGGTTTTTTCGGCGTAGGGGGTTCCCCTTAAGGTCCATACCAGACCCAAGGGCCTGGTATGCTCTTGGAGGGGGAACCCATGCCGGTTTTTTATTTAAAATTTGGCGCAGAGTTCCCCCTAAAGATTCATACCAAACACAGTGCCGGGCATTGGCGGGGATCCAAGTCGGATCCCTGTTCATTGAAAGTCGGACACATGCCGGCTTCATGTTGCAGGGCAAAGTCGGATCCAAAGTAGGACAGCTGTCGTGTCGCACCAGTGTGAACCCAGCCTTTGATTGGAGATGGATTAGACCACCTGTCGGTATTTTATTGCTGTCTGAGCCCCCATCAGGGTGATTCCTCCTCTCTATTTGTCCTGTTTACCATTATTAATTAAAAGTAAAAGAAAGTCTCAAATTTTGAGTTATTGACAGAAAAGTAAAGGGAACATTTTCCAATTGGGGTGTAATTATGGTGGCCTGGGGGCCCCAAAGGATTCTTTTAATTTGCAGGGGTTTTCTTTCACTTCCTGTTTTGGCTATGGGACAGGAAATAAAAGTAAATCTCCCCAATGGGACACAGATGGCAAAAAAATGACAGGGGATATTACCTTCCCCTACTCTATCCAAAATGCAAAAAAAAAAAGATTTTCCTTTAGTTAGACTTTAACTAAAAAACCGTGTACTATTTTTGTGGCCAATGCACAATTTTAAGGCTTAACATGTTTGGTAAATATTTACTTGATGCAACCCTAGCTTTTATATCTTACCAAAAAAATACCCATGTTATTAATTGAAATATGATTAATTACGGTTTCATGTAAAAAACTAGATTTTAAAAGGTAAGTGAATAATGAAAAAATTGGCACTGGCAGAAAAATGTTTAGGATGGGATGTATAGATCTGTATAAATCATTGTTAATTAGGAAACTATTTATAATGTCTTTTTTTAGAATTTGTCCTGTAACATATTGGGGGTTATTTACGAAAGGCAAATCAACTTGGAAGTGCAGTCACTCTAAATCTAAGGGGTAGATCTGAAATGAGTGGAAGCTCTGCTGATTTTATCATCCAATCATGTACAAGCTAAAATGCTGTTTTTTTATTTCCCTTGCATGTTTCCCTCGGATCAACAGTGACTTTACTTCCAAGTGCACTTGCAGTGCAAAGTGGATTTTCCTTTAGTAAATAACCCCCAATGTGTTGTTGTTTTTACTGTAGAAGCATTATAAGAAGCATTATAAAAAAGAAACTTTCCAGTATTGGCCATAGTAAGAGGGCATTTGATTGTGTTATTGACTTATTTTTTTTTTAACCACCTGAACTCTGGAAGGCTTTACCCCTTTTTATGACCAGGCCATTTTTATATAGCACTTTGCTACTTTAACTGTCAATTGCCTCATCATGCAACACTGTACCCAAATAAAAATGTTATCTTTTTTTGAGACTGATAGAGCTTTCGTTTGGTGGTATTTGATCATCACCACTGTTTTTTTCTTATTACAATAACGAAAATCAGAAAATCCTGAAAAAACACCCAACATTTTCTACATTGTTTTAAAATACTGTACATCCAATAAAATCAAATTTTGTCATAAATTTAAGCCAAAATGAATTCTGCTACATGTCTTTGGTAAAAAATTCCCAATAAGGGTATATTAATTGGTTTACAGGAAAGTTATAGCATCTACAAACTATGAGATATATTCGAAAATGGATCAATCCTGATGTACTGATGGTCTATCTCATTTCTCCTTGTCTGCTCCATGTTGCCCACAAGCTTGCAGTGCCCCCCCCCCCCCCACTGTTTCCAGGGCAGGTTCCCCTTCTGCCCCCCTTGTCCTGTATGAAAAGTAAAGAAAAATTGATGGTCCCAAGAACATTTTAATCTGTTGGATAGATCATGCAAATCTTTTTTGTAAATAAATTCAATTTTATTTTACAACATACAAGAGCAGGTACAATGCTTAATAATACATAAGATGGTAGAAGTGCATCTTACCAGGAAAGACAACCCATGATTGATCCTTGATGGCATAGCATAACACACACACATGACAGCTCAAGTATTATATACGACTTCAAATTTGTCTTAAACAAATATAGCTATAGTGGCTATAGCCACCAGCAGTGATTGAACAAAAAAACAATCTTATTGATCGACTTAAAGTGTCTGTAAAGGCACAAGGTTTTTTACCTCCTATGCATGAAGGTAAAAAAACCTGTGTGCAGCACCCCCCCCAATACTTACCTGAGCCCCATCTCAATCCAGCGATGTCCATGATAGCCTCTGGGAACTCTCACACCTGATTGGCTTTTGGCCATCTCAGCCAGTGAGATGGCCAAAAGCCATCCATCTCCAGTCAGGAGATGGAGAGGGCGAGGCTGAGCCATGGCTCCGTGTGCGGATGGACACACAGAGCTGCGGCTCAGGAGCGCACCTGTTTGAGTGCCCCCATTGCAAGCGGCTTTCTGTGGAGGCACCTGGTAGGAGGGAAGAGCCAGGAGGGCTGGAGGATCGGGGCTGCTCTGTGCAAATCCACTGCACAGTGCAGGTATGTATAACAGGTTTGTTTTTTATTTTTTTCACTTTAAGGACATAGCCTGCCCATAGATGGATTGAGTTTCAGTGGTTTCCTGCTAAACCGGACAAATTTCAATCCATCTATGGCCATCTAGAAAGGAGGAGAGATCAAGATAGATTGTTAAATAAAACAAAATCAAAATGATCTGTAGTCACAAGTCTTAAACTGCATTTACTTGTAAATCCAAGTGCTTTACTGATAAAATGTGATTTGAATATTTGCAACAGTTTAAAAAGACAATAATTGACATGCTGAATGTCAGCTTGACAAAGAATGTGGTTGTTTGAAACTGTTACTTTACTGGTAAAATGTGACCTGTATATGTGCACTTCGATTTAAACGTAAAAGCAGTTTGGCAGATTATGAACTACACATCCTATGATTTGTTGTATGGTTGCAGTGAGTATGGAGACTGTTTAAATATGGTAGTATGCTAGTTTGACTTTGATTAAAAGTATAACGCAGGCCATAAATGATGCAATTGCTTGATTCTCCCATAAACACAGTCCGTGCTGATCAGGGAAGCCCTCACACTACACTATTGTGTTATGCCGGCAGAAAACAATGATTACTGCTTCTGGCTAAAGCTGGCAGCACGAATTGTTTGGGGAAAAACCCAAAAGGCTGGTTGTACACAAGTCAGTTGATAGATCAACTTGTGTACAACCAGCCAGAACCTACATGGATCAAACCAGCCAGAACCTACATGGATCAAACCAGCCAGAACCTACATGGATCAAACCAGCCAGAACCTACATGGATCAAACTGGTCCCCATTGAACAGGCTGAACTTTGAGGCTTGTGTGGCCAGGTAAACTGACCACATGTGCATAAATGTGTGTGTATGTGTATGGAGAAGATGGAGAACAAAAGTATCATAGCTCTTTTTTAGGGTGTTGAGGTGGCTCTGAAAAGAGCCATTGTGTTTCTTCTTAGATTGTGATAATCTTGTGCTGAAATGAAAGGCTTCTCATTCAGGCTTTTCTGTAGCTTCAAAGTGGTGTCTTCTGGTGTCTTCGGTATCTTCGGTGTCTTCTGGTGTCTTCTGGTGCCTTCTGGTGCCTGCGGTGTCTTCTGGTGCCTTTGGTGTCTTCTGGTGCCTTCGGTGTCTTCTGGTGCCTTCTGGTGCCTTCGGTGTCTTCTGGTGCCTTCGGTGTCTTCTGGTACCTTCAGGTCATTTTCTGTAGGAGGGAAAACATTTTTGTGACTCTCATATTTACATTCTGAACTGTTACACAGGGTGGAAACACTTGACCTTTTTGCTACATCAGGTTTGTCTGTATCCTTTAACCCCAGGATAAGAAGTCTGCACATAACAGGCAATTGTCCAATCAATAATGGATTGGGTTTGCAGCCATGGACGCGATCCTGTGTATACAGCAGTCGGTTTAAATCTGCAATCATTGTCTGTAAAGGGAGGACTGAAGCTATCTTAGTCATGTGTGGATGAGCCATTGGAAAAACCCCTCTTCCTAAAGAAGGGGGAATTTTAATACTTGCAACAGTTAGTGGTTCTAAAGCCTTAACATTTTTTACCTTAATACATTCCCTGCACCCCCTTTTATACTAACTTGAGTCCTCACTCGATCAGCACTGTGCCAGTCTATAGCAGCTCTCTCTCCCCTCTCACAGGATTTACTAAGGCAGCAGGAGCCACTGGCTTCTGCTGTCAGTCAAATCCTGTGTCAAGAGAGCATGAGGCAGGGCCAAGCCCCACTGTGTCTGTGGACTCAGGCAGTGCAGCAGCTTGGGATCGGGGGTGTGAAGAGAAAAGGAGGAGCCAGAGACACTGACAAAGGAGGGTCAGGACCGCTCTAAAAGCCGCACGGCTGTTATACTGGAGGAGCGGAAGGGGACATCCCCCCCTCCCGCTGCCCTCAACGGGCCTCCCATCCCACCGGGAGACCCGATCGACAATCCGGCTAGGGACAGACTGGAACGAAGCTGGAAAAGGCTTAGTTCCAGTCTCCTGATTGTAAACACGGAAGCGACGTCATGACGTCACTTCATGTTTACTGGGCTGCCAATGGCGCCGGTTTTAAAAAAATATACAGTATTCGGTATCGCCGAAAATGGCGATCTGAATACTTTGAAGTGCAAAGGAGGGATCGGGGGTCTTTTAGATCCCTGATCCCTCCATAAAGAGTACCTGTCACCACCTATTACTGTCACAAGGGATGTTTACATTTCTTGTGACAGCAATAAAAGTGATCAAATTTTTTTTTTTTAAACATAATATATTAATATAAAAATAAATAAAATAAATAAGAAAGAAAAAAATGTTTAAACTGCCCCCGTCCCCGCGAGCTCATGCAGCAAAGAAAACGCATACGGAAGTCGTGCCCACATTTGTCGCCATTCCACGAGTGCGTGCAATTATAAAGCGTGACATGTTTGGTCTCTATTTACTCGGCGTAACATCATCTTTCACATTATACAAAAAAAATTGGGCTAACTTTACTGTTTCTTTTTTTTTAAATTCATGAAAGTGTCCCTTTTCCCAAAAAGTTGTATTTAAAACATCGCTGCACAAATACAGTGTGACATAAAATATTGCAACAATTGCCATTTTATTCTCTAGAATCTCTGCTAAAAAAAATTAATATAATGTTTGGGGGCTCTAAGTAATTTTCTAGCAAAAAATACGGATTTTAACTTGTAAACACCAAATGTCAAAAATAGGCTTAGTCATGAAAGGGTTAAATATAATATAATATATTATATATAATATCAGTATAACTAATTGAATAACTATTTACCACCACCTCATTGGCACAGTTTACATGGGCTACAGCTTGTCCAAGGCTGGTGTGAACAGCTCTTGATGAAACTCATGTATAACATTTTAAACATTGTTTAAACCACTCGGCATGGCGCATGTAGAATAATTACCATAAGACCCCTTTCACACTGGGGCGTTTTTCAGGCGCTTTAGCATTAAAAAAAGCGCCTGTAAAGCGCCTGAAAGAAGCCTCATCTGCAATCCCAATGTGAAAGCCCGCTTTCACACTGCCAGCGCTCGAAAAACGCTGGTAAAGTCCCACTTAAGACCCCTTTCACACTGGGCGTTTTTCGGGCGCTGGCAGTGTGAAAGGGCTTGGCCATCGGCGCGCACCCATCCTGGTGGCAAAAACACGAAAGTGCTGCAAAGAAGCTGCTTGCAGGACTTTTTTTGACGCCCTGCCAGCACTCGGGCTTTCATATTGGGATTGAAGATGAGGCTTCTTTCAGGCGCTTTTTTTAACGCTAACGTGCCTGAAAAACGCCCCGGTGTGAAAGGGGTCTCAGTGTGAAAGCACTCGGATTTTCACATTGGGATTGCAGATGAAGGATCTTTCAGGCCCTTTACAGGTGCTTTTTTTTAACGCTAAAGCGCCTGAAAAACGCCTGGAAAACGCCCCCAAGGGGTCTAAAAGGAGCCCTCATTCATTGCTCGCTGGGTGGAGATCCATCCTAGTCACATGGAGGAACCGTCTGTAGTTTTCAGATGCAGAAAAAAAACCCCCCACAATTTAAAACTAAAGACTGTATATAAGACCACATGCACCTGGCCTTTGCTATCACCCTGTCTCCCATCTATATTTGAGCATCATTTATTTGATTCCTATAGAACCTACCTGAATGGATGTTAAACCACATGACAAGGCTCACTCACATAAAACTTTTATCTTTCTAGCAGTAAGTACACTGTGGGTGTAATATTCCTTACTTGTTTGAATAAGTCTCCAGTTCACTGCTGTAGAATCTTCTTTGTCAAAGCTAAATCTGCTATTGGGAAGCTGTATACCAAAAGTTAATAAAGGAATCCAACCCTATATTTTAAACACAGCTAAGTCCCAGGAAGAGTTTATGGCTTCATGTACACATAGGGGGTTATTTACTAAAGGCAAATCCACTTTGCACTACAAGTGCAAACTACAAATGCAAAGTGCACTTGAAATTGCACTGAAAGTGCACTTGGAAGTTTAGTCGCTGTAGATCCGAGGGGGACATGCAAGGAAAATAAAAAACAGCATTATAGCTTGTACATGATTGGATGATAAAATCAGCAGAGCTTCTCCTCGTTTCAGATCTACCCCTCAGATTTACAGCGATTGCACTTCCAAGTGCACTTTCAGTGCAATTTCAAGTGCACTTTGCACTTGTAGTTTGCATTTATGGTGCAAAGTGAATTTGTCTTTCGTAAATAACCCCCATAGTCTACTTAGACCGCCGGCTGCAGGAAAATGCAAAACGTGGAAAAATCGAGACGTGATTTTGCTGTGTTTTGCGGTTGGTGGTCAAAACATTCCTATCCTGAACATGATTTCTTTGCATTCAGGAGAGGGAGGTTGACACACGTACATCTACACAGGTTGAACTGGATGGACTATTATTTTTATTTAACCTTACTTACTATGTAACCACAGCAGCTCCTAAACTCTGTCAAAACCCAATTTTTTTTATTGACACATAGGCTTTTATGGAGTTGAGTTGGAGTTGGAGTGGTGAAACAACACCAAAAGCTCCTAAACTCAAATTTAGTGTACATGAAGTTTTATGCTGGCCATGCATTATACAATTCTCTTATAACAATTTTCCTTTAGATTTACCAAAACCATATAATATGCGGTCAAACCTAAACACTTTCAATTTGTATGCAATCAGGCACTACATAGTTGAAGGTTAATCTAAAGGAAATGAATAATAAAATTGTATAATGTATGGCCAGCTTTAGTTCTTGTTGTGCCTCATTTCTTTTCGTCTGAGTTTTTAAAGTGACAATGAGACTCGTGGCTGTAACCACTTAAGCAGCCAAAGCCACAAATCTGTCCCATCCAGGCTGTTGCCTGGGTCATATTATGCCTTGTGAAAACAATGCTGCTGATAGAAAATCATCACCTTTGTGTGGTGATGGATAAGCTCAGGCCACATCAGTGGCTGTATAGTACTTACGCAGACATCCACAGTCAACCGTTTCCCAGCAAAAGACTTGTAGAGAATCCTTTTTTTTCACTCCGATACACAGCTCCCAGTGATGCATGGAGGGAAAAAATTAAATACAATTAGGTTTTTATAAACACATGTCAATTCAATAAAAAAAAAAGAGACAAATGAGGGAGACTGAATGAGGAAGAAGCAAAATGGTAAGAAGAGGGAGAGTAGGCAGGGTAAGATGTAGAGAAGACTTTGGTAGGAGATGACAGAAAGGGGCAAGGTCGCTGGAGGATGGAGGGGAAAAATGGGATGTTTGAGGAATAGATGAAGGGCAGTTTAGAAGGGGAAAAAATGACTTACCCTAGAATGTATGAGCACAGAGCTCACCCTGTTACCAGTAGAGTAGAAACAGGTGTCAACTGGGTTCTTATGTATTTAACCAGTCGACATCTGCCCCTTCCCCCCCGAAGGAACTCTTTGTGACCCCGTAGTCAAACTTCAGCTCCGTGCCAACGGGGATATCTTCTTTGGCCACTAGCAGAAGAACAGGGGTGGTGCCATCACTCCGGTATCTCAACTCTGGTTTTAGGTTCGGACTCTTCCGTGAGTGATTGATCTTCCTTCCAAAAGTTGTCGGAAGTGAGGGGTGACAGGGACATGGGACGTTCTGCGCATCGATGCAAAGCTTTCGACGGTTCTTCCTGTCCTCAAAGAAGTAAAGGTAGCTCATCTCACCTGCCAAATAAGTGCAATGCTAATAATAATATAAAAAAACCTTGATGCCTCTCAACCAGAAAAATCAGTAACTAGCAATGGACAAATCTATATCAAAAATTCCTTATACCCATAAACATACTCGTATAAATAGACTTGATGGTGTTGAACTAAATATAAAAATAATCAATCATGCTGTTTTTCTGCTAATAAAGGTACAACTTGTATCAATCAGTCCCATAAGAAAGCAACTCCTAAACCCCCACTGTTAACCAAGTGCTGGTTTAATTGAAAAAACTTAACTACAATACACCTCCATGTTCATCACTTTCTCCTCCTCAGGTGGTGCACTCACTGGCTTTATTTTGACCCCCCCTTAAAGTGATTGTAAAGGATCACTTTTTAAAAAATATCAGGTTATAATTTCCTGCTATGTGTAATGGTTTTGCACAGAGCAGCCCCAATCCTCCTCTTCTTGGGTCCCCTGCCAGTGCTCCTGGCTCCTCTGCCCCCCTCCCCCCAGCAAGCTGCTTGCTATGGAGACACTTGTGTGTGCTCATGCCTGAGCCAGCTGTGTGTGTCTATAGACACACACAGTGTGGCTCGGCCCCCACCCCTGCTCCATTCTCACTGGCTGTGATTGACAGCAGCAGGAAAAGTGCAGTGTGCAGACTTGTGTGGACAATCAGTGACTATCAGGTGACCACACAATACCAATCAGATACCAGGTTTTACCAACTTCACCATCTCACCTGCTGCCATGGAGTTCATGAGCTCCTCGCCTCTTTCATGGGACACGATGGGTCCATGACAGTCACACACAACCGCGCCTTTTTTGAAGGGTAAAGTCGTGAAGACCGTCTCTCCGGTGTTTCCAACGCGGTCTTCTATGATGGCAAGCCCCTTCCAATCTTGTGAGGTGATTTGACTTTCTAGGTCCTCTTCTTCTTGTATCTTCCCCCATTCCGCGATGGGCTTCCAACTTTCCAGGATGTCCTCTAGTTTCGGTTGGTTCGTTGTCCATCCCTGTGTTAGAGCATAAGATGTTACCTGCTCTCCTGTAGGAGGATTCCTCTTGAAACGTCCTGAAAGCAGAAGACAGTGTATTACAATATAATGCAAGAATATAATGTGCTTAATTCAAAGATGCCAGGGAAAATATAAATGCTCACCGACGATCTCATTAACGCGCATTACATACTGCTGTCTTCTCCACCTCTTGTAGCAGTACGATGGGTGTTCCGCAGTAAAGATGCGACATTCCCTTAAACCCGGCGATTCCATGTTAGGTCCCACTGGAAACACATCAAGGACTTTCATGAAAGCCACCTCCTTGTCGTCGACTGGCACCGCTACTTCTTCTTGTCTCCTTGTCTGTGGGTCTCTAGAAATCAAAACGGTGTTTAACCATTGAAGTGATTGTTAATGTAAAATTAAAAAACAAAAAACAGGTTCACACTCACCTGCTCTGTGAAATGAAATTGCACAGAGCGGCCCAAAAACCTCCTCTTCTCGGGTACCCCGCTAGCATTCCTGGCTCCTCCTCTCTGTCCAGTGCCCTCATAGGAAGCTGAATCCGATGGGGGAGCTTATGCAAGTTCACTGTCCATAGAAAGTGGGACTTGCCCCCCCATCTCTGGCTTTGAATGACAGCAGTGGGAGTCAATGGCTTCTGGTGCCTCTGCAAAGCCTGTGAGCAGGGAGTGAGGGGAGAGAAGAGCTGCAGATGTGCACAGCGCTGGATTAAATGACAGCTCAGGTAAGTAAAAGGGTGTGAGGGGGAGATATTGATGCCTAAACCTTTTTTATCTAATGCAAGGAATGCATTAAAGTAAAAAACTGTTTAAGCATTATAACCACTTTAATACAAGTGTTAAAGCCCAAATCTGAACAGACATTTGTTGATAATAGTAACATGCTTAATATTTTACTTGGTGTCTCTCTAGATTCCAGCAATCAGCAATATACAACCTACCCTGAAGTAGAAGGCATCCAGTCTTTCTGAATCCTCTTCACCATGACGGCACCCTTCACGATCTTGCCTTCAATGTCTCTACCTTTCTTCGACTGGCCAAAGTATTCTTCCAGAAGCTCCTTCACTTTGTCATCGCAGTGGGATGAACAGCACTGCTCAAAAGCCTTCCTTGCCTGCTGATAAGTAACTGCAGGCAGATTATATCTAAAGGGTGAGAGATTTTTGTTAGTTTGTTGTCTGGTATGGTTGTACAACTGAAAAAAAGTTTTTGGTTAGCACTGATAGTCATTTTGCATTAGTGGCATAGCTGCATGACAGATTTTATATTTTACTTGCCTCTTATGGAACTGAGTGAGGTCATCAGAAATCAAGCGTTTCCCACCCTCGCTTGTGACAAAGAAGTGGTCCCCTTTGTTGAAGGTCTTCAACAAAAAAGGTCGAATCTTTTGGAAATATGTGTTAAACCATATTTCCTCAGATCCTTCCAAGACCACGATAGCCATCTGAGGGGGGCTTCCAAGGTTCCGATGTCCACCTTGATGACGGTTACTTCCACGGCCTCTGCGTCGAAGTGGGCAGTCTCGCGGGACCTCAGCAGCCATTGATGTACCTGTTGAAGGATAACAAAACAGTTGTCAGTGTAAAGTGACACTAGTTACAACATTTGGTGTCAAACACTATTGACTTTTATAAGACTCACGGTCATGTTTTGGATGACAGCTGGTCTCTGTAGATGCTGCAATGTCAGCAGTGCTTCCAGGAAGTAAAGGATGGTCATCCGGTCTCTGTCTTCAAGCTCTAGCCCTTCATTCACCCTACCTATCAGGGTGAGAAAATGAGGTTTTGCAAGAGAGACAATCCTTTGGCATACCTCTGGATCGTGAGCCTGATGTCTGTGGGGAAGAGAAAAAGTTTCATTGCATGCATATTTGGCAAAATAAAATGCATAAAATCGGCTAAAGGCACACAATGTTTACAGCCACCAGTTTCACCTACCCCATTTCCTTTGTTCCCTTGGCAGCTTTCTTATTGATCTTTAACCGGATATCCTTCAGAAGGTCGAAGAATCTTGATGCAGCTGGTTTCAAGGAAGGATTCTCCAGGCATCTTGGTTCTGAGGTGACGTGCCTTGCAAACTTCTTAACGCTGTCCATATAGTGGAGAATGGTGAACTTGCTGGCTCCAGATGCTTCAAGCTGCTGGAAGAAATCAACGGTCCTTTCTGGCTGGTGGATGCACTTCAATGAAACCTCCTCGGGGTCCACGTAGAAAAGATATCTTGCCACAAAGTTCACCTGAAAATGGTAAAGAAGAAATCAACTTATCATCTTATCAAAGTGGTTCCAAAGGCTAAATATTTTTTCACCTTAATGTTTTTTTGCAATAAAGTAAAAAATCTGAGTGCAGCTCCCCCAGCCCCTCTTTAAATGACCTGAGCCCAATCTAGATCCAGTGCTGTGCACATTGGCTCTCTCCCTCCTTTTAGGCTCGGTGACAGCAGTGGGAACCATTGGCTCTGGCTGCAGTCAATCACAGCCATTGAGGAGGGGGTGGGGCAGACCCATGTATCTATGGATACATATATTTGGTTTGTAAGCAAGCAAGCAGCTTGCTTTGCTGGGAACTCAGCAAGGGGGGAGGGTGCCATGAGAACGGGGGAACCTGAGAAGAGGAGGATCGGGGCTGCTCTTTGCAAAACCATTGCACAGAGCAGGTGTGGCATGTTTGTTATTAAAAACAGAGGTTACTATCGTTTAAGGTGATAAACTTTTTAAAATTGGCTTTGCCAAAAGAGTCCAGATTAACTAACCATGCAGTGTGTGTAATATTTGGTATTTACTATTATATACTTACCTGCCGTCTGACGAATTCCTTTGATTCCATTGTCTCCAACTTCTTTTTAAATCCTCTGATCAAAGGAGAATCCACCGAATGCTTTCTGTTTAGTCCTGCCTTTTCTAGGCTTCGACGAGTGGATGTTCTAGAGGATGGGAAAGAGGGAGTACAATAAATATTCATACATCGGGTATATGAATACAATAGACGTATTACAATATATTGGTTTTTACCTTGGCTGCTCCTCTTCCATCTCCATTTCCTCTGATGCTGCAGTGGTGGTCTCTTCATCTTCAGATCTGTAAGAGAGCCATGAATGAGTCTGTGCAGTTCTAAAGCATTATAAAACATCCTTTAAATAAAGCCAAGTTTAATACGTACCGCTGTCTTTCTGATGTCTTGGGAAGGACAATGCTCCCCCTGGCCTCAAGAAAACTTACGCAAAACTGATGGGGCCTGACCGAACTTGGGTGCTCCAGGTCTTTGTATGCAATGACGCTGAGATGTCTAACCACATGGCGCATCTTCGACCGGGCCTCTTCAACAAGCTCCTTTATCTCGGCCTCATCTGCATTCTTCCTGCAAGCTCTTTTCAGGTGTGTTGAAAGCTTGTTTTGCATCTTGAAGCAAATCTTGCAGACCAAGGGTATCCTTGTGGTTCTGGGGAGAAAAAACATTTTAGGAATCTATTTAGTAGATCCCTGGTTGAAGGAAAGAAAATTGCATAATTTATAGCCAGCCCTAGAGATATTCCTAATGAACTTCATCCGGGGTTTGAAAAGTAAAAGTAATCAGCTACATGTACTATAGCTACTGACTTAAGAAACCCCTCACCCCATGAAGTCCACTGCTGTAATTTTGGACAAAACCTTTATTAGATTTGAGTGGAGACCTCCTTTTGGGACTTTTTGAAATTTTCTCCCATCTCTCAGTCTATAATAACTGGACTCCAAGACAGATGGAAATTTACTAAGATCCCAGCAAAAGGGAATCCACCCAAAGTGGATATTCTACAAAATATAGGGGGGAATATACAATGGCACTATGGACAAAATAGTATAGGCATTTTTTTATTTTTTTTCTATGGCCTATATATTGGGACATCTGAAATTTTTCTCCACTTTTTTGGCTTATGTCTGTTCTCTATCTGGACTCCAAGGTGGATTAAATACAATGCCAAAGGTCCCAACAAACATGAGGACTACACCCAAAATAGATGATATAGGTTTTGCCAAACATACAAATACCATACTGTGAAACTGATAACAAAGAGCAACCACATGAAAAGCACTGTAAAAAAAAACAAAGAAAAAAATGATAGGGATCCACCCAAAACGGCAATTTCCAGGGCCATATAGAAATGGTGTAGGCCTACCCTGGTTGTCTTCTTCCTTCTACCTCCTCTTCATCCCCTCCGGTGGGATCGGCATGGACTTCCTCCGCTGGACCTTGAGTTCTGTAATCAATTAAAAACAATGTAGATTTCTTCCTACTTTAGGCATCTTTAAAACAGCCCTTCGAAAAGAAAAGCCTGAATCTGATGCAGTCAAATTCAAAATGATCAACAACTGGGACTCCACTCTGCTCAAAACAGAAAATTTGACTGCAACACACTGGAAATATAAAAAGTAGACCCAGCTAAAAATAATTGTAAGGCTGGGTTCACACCTATGTGAATTGGATGCAGGTTTTCCCGCATCCAATTTGCATAGCAGGAGAATGTGACTGGCTCGCTATGGAGCCGATTTACATATTTCTTCAGCAGGTCCGGTGCGAATTTCAGGAAAAAATTTGGGCTGAATTTGGACCTTAAATAGTGAACCAGCACGCACCGGACCCCTGCTGTGTGACGGCTCCATCTTAGGTGTGAACCCAGCCTAAAACTACAAAAAGCAGATGAAAACAATTTAACTCTGCTAAAAACGGATCTTATATTTACAGGATCATCTCAAAATACATTATACCTACCCTGGTTGTTTCCTCTTGAGTTCTTCATCCTCTCTGGTGGGATCGACCTGCACATCCTCTACTGGACCTTGGGTTCTGTAATAGCAATCAAAAAGCTATTTGGGTTTTCATCCTACTTTTTTATTTATAGGTATGTTCAAATGCCTAAAATCTGATAAATTCCAAAAGTAGCACAAACTACATGGACAAAAATTTAAAATTCTTCACAAAGTGGACCCCACCAAACAAAACAGACAATATAAAAATGCAAGTACCCCTAAGCAAATAAAGTTGAACCAGCTACAAAGCATGGTATAACAATAAAAAAGGTGTGTAAAAACTGATTTTTATTTTTCAAGGTCATTTCTCCTTAAGGCTCGATTCACATCTATGCATGTTGCTTTTGAGCATTTCTGCAGTGTTTTTTGTGGTGCTTGCTGCGTTTTTTGAGCAGCATTTTTCCAGCGTTTTTGGCGCGCTTTGCGTTTTTTTTTCACCTTTTTTTAGACTGTATACAGTCTAAAAAAAAAAAAGCCAAAAACGCAAAACGTGTCAAAAACGCTGCAAAAACGCTGTACTTGCGTTTTTGATGCTGGTCCATTGAATTCTATTACATGCAAAACGCTGCATTTTGCATGAAAAAAAGTCACTGACCCTTTCCAAAAATGCAGAGGTACAAAAATGCATTGATGTGAACTTGTTCCATAGGAACCCATGTTAAAAAATGCCCATGCATTTCTGCAAAATGCAAAATGCATCAAAAAACGCGTTAGTGTGAATGGAGCCTTAAGGAGAACTCCATCCAAAGTAAAAAGTGGAATGTTTTGCATTGAGTCCACCTATCCCATATTTGGCATTGGTTGTTTTTTTTTTTTTGGGGGGGGAGAAGGGACTTAGTATTGACAGTATAGAAGTGCACCTTCTCCCATCCCTCCCTGCAGTCTTCTGGGACACACTGGATCCCTGGACAGGTAAGTGTCCTTATATTAAAAATAAGCAGCTACAGTATTTGTAGCTTCTGAATAATTTTTGTGCCCAGACAGAACCTTCTCTTTAAGCACAGCAAGCTTACCCTGGATGTTTCCTTACTTCCAGAGCTTCATCCCCTCCGGTGGGATCTTCGTGGACTTCTTCCACTGGAACTTGAGATCTAGAATGGAGATAAAGGAGCCGTTTCCTTCTTATGCCATAATAGGGTCACAGTTTAAAATAAATGTTATGATGTTTAAATGCAGAACACTTACCGATGTCTTCCTACAGATTGAAGTATGATACTTCCCTTGGACTCGAGAAAGTGTGCCAAAAACTCCTGTGGTGTGCTAGAACTTCTAGCTTGGTCAAGATCAGCATACTGGACAACGGTGAGGTTCCTAACCAGTTGCCGCATGTTGGACCGCGCCTCCTCCACAAGCATTTTGATCTCGGCTTCACCAGCATTTTTCCTACACACTCGCCGGAGATGCACCGAGAGGATATCCTGCAGTTTGGAGCAAAACTTGCATACGAGTGGAATTCTGGTACTCCTGGGGGGGAAAAAATAACATGAATTAATCAACTAAAATGCCATGTTATTCCTTGATAAGGGCTCATTCACATCTGTGCGATGTATTTTTGGCATGAGGTGACTTTTCACTCTAAACAGATGCATGATTAGGGGCGGTCAATGAGGGGTATCATTCCATCCTAGTGAAAAATCTGAGCAGCTGGGGAGAAATTTGCTAAAGCTGTCCAGACTATTGCAACTCAGCTGGTTGTACTGAAATCATCTATCGATCAATTTCAGTACAACTGGTTATTGATCGACTTCGGTACAACCAGCCAGTCAGATTTTTTTTATGGTCTAGGCAGTGATCATTGTATTCTGATGGTGGTGAAACCTCTCACTGTAAGAATACAATAGTGCAGCCGGAGTGATTTGAATTAATTGAATCTCGGCTGGTCCAAGTTGAACTGGCCAAAATTTGCTCCATTTATGGCAATCTTTAGGCTAGCAATACCTTATGCAATTTTTTTCATTTAACCAAAAAAAATTGCAAACCTTATGGCCAGCGTCAAGCCGGCCATAGATGGATCGAATTTTGGCTGGTTCAGCAGGGACAAGCCGAGATTAAAGTAATCTATGGGCAGGCTGGTTTTACCCAAGTCTATCCATTGATCGATCCGCCATTCAGATTTTTTACATGCAATTTCTGCCGCTGCTATAGCAGCTAGCTGTAATTGTTGAGGTTGATTTACGGAAACTGGAAAGTGCAAATTCTAGTGCAGCTCTGAAACCAATCAGCTTCCAGTTTTTTTGTCAAAGATTAATTAAACAAGCTGAAGTTAGAAGCTGATTGGCTACCATGCACAGCTACACCAGATTTTGTACTCTCCAGTTTTAGTAAATCAACCTCATTGTGTTCTGTCAGCTGGAAAGGCTCCCTGGTGGCAGAATGCAATAGCGATGTGGGAGGAGTTCCCCATCAATATAGATATGTATATAGGGGAATGAGGAAAGAATATCACATAATCCATGGGCTGCTTAAATGTAAATATGGCCCTACTAAAAATACACAAATCCAAAATATAAATATCCACCAGTGCAAGTGTATCTAACCTAAATAAAAAATATAAAAATATAAACGTGAAAAAATATTTAAAAAAATGAAAAATTATGAGACTTAATACACAAATCCTGTCTTTCTACGAATATGTGGCCGCAGCTCAATAGTGCAATGAATGTACCTCAATCAAATGTCAGGGGCAGAACAGTGATTGACTAGCATAGAAGACAAATGAGAGCCTCTTCAGCCCATCGGGAGAGAGAGCCCTGACTGATGGGGGCATGGCCAGGGAGGAGTTGTAGTAAATTGTTATAACTCAGGATTGGTACAAAGGGGGAAAAAGGGTTGGGCCTGAGCTCAGGAGTTTGGCACCCCAGGGGATTATGGTCCTTTTCGGACGGAAGCATGGAAGAGCTGCCCACCCTCTTACCCTAATTTTGATGGTATGTCACAGCGTGTTGCGTTTTTGGTAACCTTGCCAGCAAATATGGAACCCCTTTGATGCCCGGATGGTAATTGGGAGATTGACGGCCGGTCCGGCACTGATGGTAAGGACAGGCCCCTCCTTCATCTCCCTTTTACATTGGTAGTTGAGTGCTCACAGTACAACTGTGACTGGCACGGTCCTAAAGGTTAATGTTAATGTTGATTTAAATAAAGCTGTGGCCTTGCCCTTTCCAACGTTAATGGTTGTATGTGTGGTTTTTATTGGATGAGAAGAAGGGGTAAGGTATGACAAGTGATGCAGTCATGACTTAAATGCAGATACAATTAACAGTGTGCATCAAATGTACTTACCCCTCAGGTGCCATGGCAGATTTCTTTGAAATCCTAAAATACAAAACAGTGGATGAGTTGAAATACAAACAACAGAAGTTTAAATGCAAATGACAATATAACATTAAACTGTAGCAATTCAATAACAGTAAGTGGCAATAATAAACAGTAACAATAAACTATAAAATTAATAAAACAATATCTGTATAGAACTTTAAGAGATAGACAATCAAAAGATAAATCTATGCAAATGGCAATATTAAAAGGACAAAATCCTGCAAAAGAGGCAATCCACAAGGAGACAATCCACAAGGAGACAATCCACAAGAAGACAATCCACAAGGATCCACAAGGAGACAATCCACAAGGAGGCAATCCAATATCGCAAGCGATCTCAGGATCAAATGTTCTACTTGATTAGCTGAGTTGGAGAATTTATACAGTGTGTGTGAATTACTGACAACCAATAGAATTGTTTTGTTATTATCACACATTTATTGACCAACGGCCTTTTTGCCCTCATGTCTGGAAAGAGGTGAGACTGAAGGTCTGTGAATATCTTTTGTGGCTCTTTCTGTGTCTCCGTCTTTATTGTTATCTGTGACAAGACTGAGATAATGACTCAGAAATCACACCTCGTTATCCCTGTAATCCTCACACCTATTGTACAGTATTGCTCTTCAATATTGATGGATATGTTCTACTGAACTAGAGAGACATCTGAGTCTCAAAGTGCTTCATAATTGTCATTTTATAAAGTCTAATCTCTTTACTTACTCAACACGTTCTTCCCAAATATGTAATCCTAAGAACTTAGTTTTTATGTATGTGGTGTTAGTTTTCTGCCTTAGCACCTGCAATGTTTAGTTTTTGGGGCAGTTCACACCATAGAAACGCAGTCCGGATGCGTTCCAGATGCTTTTCTGTATGTGCATTTTAGACACGTTTTTGATGCATTCCAGTGCATTTTTGATGCAGTCCAGTGTGTTTTTGGTGCGTTTTTTATGCAGTCCAGTGCTTTTTCACCCTCTTTTTTCCTAACCTTACATAGAGACATATGCATTCCAGTGCGTATTTAGTGCCTTAAGGTGCATTCTTGATGCATTTTACAGTGTTCCAGTACAGTCCAGTGCAAGAAAAATGCAGCATGTTCTTCTTTTTTTCTGGAACTGGAATGCAGTGGAACTGCAAGCACTGGTGTGAACTAGAAAAATTGGGATAGTGGCGCTGCCATACAGTACAGTATCTCACAAAAGTGAGTACACCCCTCACATTTTTGTAAATATTTTATTATATCTTTTCATGTGACAACACTGAAGAAATGACACTTTGCTACAATGTAAAGTAGTGAAGTAGTGAGTGTACAGCTTGTATAACGTATAATATATAATGTGTCAATTTGCTGTCCCCTCAAAACAACTCACACAGCCATTAATGTCTAAACCACTGACAACAAAAGTGAGTATTTTGTGAGGCCACCATTATTTTCCAGCACTGCCTTAACCCTCTTAGGCATGTAAAGTAGTGAGTGTACAGCTTGTATAACAGTGTAAATTTGCTGTCCCCTCAAAATAACTCAACACACAGCCATTAATGTCTAAACCACTGGCAACAAAAGTGAGTACACCCCTAAGTGAAAATGTCCAAATTGGGTCCAATTAGCCAATTTCCCTCCCCGATGTCATGTGACTCGTTAGTGTTACAAGATCTCAGGTGTGAATGGGGAGCAGGTGTGTTAAATTTGGTGTTATCGCTCTCATACTGGTCACTGGAAATTTAACATGGCACCACATGGCAAAGAACTCTCTGAGGATCTGAAAAAAAGAATTGTTGCTCTACATAAAGTTGGCCTAGGCTATTAGAAGATTGCCAAGACCCTGAAATTGAGTTGCAACCTGGTGGCCAAGACCATATAGCGGTTTAACAGGACAGGTTCCACTCAGAACAGGCCTTGCCATGGTTGACCAAAGAAGTTGAGTGCACGTGCTCAGTGTCATATCCAAAGGTTGTCTTTGGGAAATAGATGTATGAGTGCTCCCAGCATTGCTGCAGAGGTTGAAGGGGTGGGGGGTCAGCCTGTCAGTGCTCAGACCATTCGCCGCACATTGAATCAAATTGGTCTGCATGGCTGTCATCTCAGAAGGAAGCCTCTTCTAAAGATGATGCAAAAGAAAGCCCACAAACAGTTTGCTGAAGACAAGCAGACTAAGGACATGGATTACCGGAACCATGTCCTGTGGTTCTGATGAGACCAAGATAAACTTATTTGGTTCAGATGGTGTCAAGTGTGTGTGGCGGCAACCAGGTGAGGAGTACAAAGACAAGTGTGTCTTGCCTGTAGTTAAGCATGGTGGTGGGAGTTTCATGGTCTGGGGCTGCATGAGTGCTGCTGGCACTAGGGAGCTACAGTTCAATAAGGGATCCATGAATGCCAACATGTACTGTGACATACTGAAGCAGAGCATGATCCCCTCCCTTCAGAGACTGGGCCGCAGGGCAGTATTCCAACATGATAATGACCCCAAACACACCTCCAAGACGACCACTGCCTTGCTCAAGAAGCTGAGGGTACAGGTGATGCACAAGCATGTCTCCAGACCTAAACCCTATTGAGCATCTGTGGGGCATCCTCAAATGGAAGGTGGAGGACCACAAGGTCTCTAACATCCACCAGCTCAGTGATGTCCTCATGGAGGAGTGGAAGAGGACTCCAGTGGCAACCTGTGAAGCTCTGGTGAACTCCATGCACAAGAGGCTGCAAAATAATGGTGGCCACACAAAATATTGACACTTTGGGCCCAATTTGGACATTTTCACTTAGGGATGTACTCACTTTTGTTGCCAGCGGTTTAGACATCAATGGCTGTGTGTTGAGTTATTTTGAGGGGACACCAAATTTACACTGTTATGCAAGCTGTACACTCACTACTTTACATTGTAACAAAGTGTCATTTCTTCAGTGTTGTCACATGAAAAGATAGAATAAAATATTTACAAAAATGTGAGGGGTGTACTCACTTCTGTGAGATACTGTATGTATAATAATACATGAGTCCATCAGGTAAGTCCTTTAAGTGAAGTACTCAGTATAAATGCATAGAGTTGCTGAGATGGAGAAGGGAGACCTGTATATAGTGTAACAGTCCAGAAACCAGGGCAAGCCCTTGTTGGAGGAAAAAACGTCATCACACCCACCGCCACGTTCCAGCCCTCACCATCAACAATCAGCCGAATCCAAGCCTCGTTTCCACCTCTCTGGCCAGAGAGCCTTACCTTCCTAACTTCTATGTACAGTGGATAATGTACCTGTATTATATTAAATTTTACAGTTCTAACTTAGAGGCGCCTGTTTCTCTTCTTTTTACTGGAATGAACTATGCCATTGAAAACCATATAACCTACTTTCCATGCATTTTTGATGCAGAAAAAAATGCACTGGACTGCATGTGGTGTGAACTGGCCCTTAGAGCAGCATATTAAAGTAGAACTCTGCTGTGCAGCAATCTATATTTTTATACTTGCCCTCTGTATGCTGTTCATCTTTCTGCCAGGGTTTCTACATTAAAACTGTGTCTAAAAAATGTTACATGGCCCTTTGTCATTTCCAGCACCAATGCAGTAATGTCCATGGTGACGGTGGCTGACATTTTTGCAAATATCATACCTATTTAATAAAGTTTTGTTTAAGGTTGATAGAAAATTATACAAATTGATTGTGTCATCTCCTTAATCTTTTTTTTTTTTTTTTTTTTAATCAAAAAGGTGTTTATTGAACAAATTCAAGCAATTTCCAATGTACAGACAGTGCATGTGCACACATTAATAAGCATAATGTACAGTCCTCACATCTTTCGGTACAATCATCCTGTCCTCTTAACCATCAAGTCTACAATGAAATGATACATGCATATTGATACCGTGCATCTGGTGTTATCTATCTCTGGCCCATTAAGGTCCGCCCGCAGGGCATTGCAATAGTCTGGACATCACCAGTTCCCTGGGGCTTAATCCAGGGGTATCTAGACATGGTGCCCATATTCTTTCAAATCTGCTCGGACTGCCTCTATGTTGATATATATATACTTTTCCATGACTAACGTGTTCCCCATATGTGATATCCACGAGGCTACCGTGGGTGGGGAGACCGATTTCCAGTCCATCAATATGAGCTTGCGGACCTGAAACAGTGCTCTAGAGAATGCTAATCTAGCCATCGTCTCAGGGACAACATCCTCCAAAACCCCTAAGATACAATGAATTGGGTCCAGGGGGACGGCCATCTGGAAAACTCGATTGAGTGTCTCAAGCACCGTGCTCCAGTACCAATGGAGCTTTGGGTACCTCCAGAGCAGGTGGATGCAAGTGAGGATCAGGAGGGGGAAGGAGGGGAGAAAGAGGAGGGCGGGTGTGAAGGAAGGAAAAGGGTGGAGATGAAAACCACGAAAAACAGTGAAGGGAAAATTAGACTGAAATTGGAAAACAAAAATAGTGGTAAGTGGGAAATGTGTACCTGATAACAAGTGAGTCCAAACAAGGTGCCTAAATGCATAAGTGGTGGATAAATGCAGGTGTATTCCGAGCGGGGTGTGAAGTCCATGCGGGGATGAGGTCCATAGCTGCCAAGCCCCCGCAACCATATCCCCAACGTCAGACGTTGGCCCACAATTTTACCAAGTTATTAATAGCATAAGCTGCTTCTATCAGAACAGCGATCAAACATTAGAAAAAAAACTACCGGCATACCCCCTGCTGGACCTTAATTTTACCAAAGTCCACTGCAGGAAATGGGTCACAGCCATATCATTAAATACATTTTTACAAACCTACCTAATTTAGTAAACACACACCACAACACTGCACGTCACACCATTTTTACAGGCGAAAACGCACAGACTCTAAATGTCTGTAACCTTATTTCAAAAACATAACACAAAATCTACGGGGGTGAAAAAGGACAGATAGGACCTCCACCTATCAAGGAAAAGGGTCTGACTCAAGGAGGCTGGAAGCTGAAACCCCTCCATAAACGGGCACTCCTTTCCGCCCGACCCTCTCCCTTTCCAGACACCTCACCTTCACCAATTCCCGAAAGATATCACCCACCACCTTATGCACTGGCAGGACTTTGCCCCTTGTGGACAGCAAACACCTAGCGTGCCAAGTGTAATAAAGGGCTACTGTACTGACTAGAAAAAGTGAAGACAACTCATATCCTATATGGACCCTGAAGCAACCGTACACCCTCTCAGAAAGGGACAAGGCCGAGAGGCGGGGATAGCCGATTGCATCCTCCACTCCCCTCAGAAACTCCAGGTTGAAAGGACACTGCACCAGAAAATGGTCTATGGTCTCCAGTGCCCCCCCCCACACTCCTGACGAGGACAGTCTCTGTCATCTAGGTTTCTGTATTTCAGGTTTGCACGGACATACAGGTGTCCATGGAACGCCCTCCATGCAAGATCCCAAAATTTCGATGGAATTCTCGGGGAATTCAGAAGGGCTAGCCCCTCCCCGAGGACTCTTTCTGGACAGTCTCTTAAAGCCAATGGTTTCAAAATGTCCGAGGCCATGACCCTCGAGTGCAGCTCACGCCGACCCAAAGAGCCCACCTCAAGGGCAGTTATCCTCCACTGTCTTAATACCTTTAATGCTTGTGGGACATAGGACGGCAGGTACCCGTGCGATCTACGTAGATCACCAGGTCGCCCCCCATCCTCCCACTCACTCAGAAACAGCAAGAGCCAGTCCTTGCATGAGCGCTCCCACAACGAGGGCACGTCCACAAAGATGGACTGGAGGTTGAACTTTACAAAAACGACAGTGTAAAACACTATCGGATTGACCATGTCCAACCCCCCCATGTCTCCGCCGTCGGTACGTGACCTCCCTTTTGATCAGGTTCAGTCTGTTTCCCCACAGGAGCAGGAAAAACAGACTATAGATCCGTGCATAGAGAGACCCAGGCAAAAGACAAACGTAGCTAACATAGAGGAACTCAGGCAGCAAGTATGTTTTGATCAAGCTTACCCTCTCCCTCAAGGATAGCTTCCAGCCCTTCCAGGCATTGACTTTCCAAGTGGCACCAACCAACCTGCTTTCCCAGTTTAGCTTGGGATAATCACCCGGGCCGAAAATGATGCCTAGAATCTTAATTTCCGGTTGGGGCCTAGGGAAAACGTCCGGGAGGGCGAACTGCTCCCCCTCCCTTCCCAACCAGAGAACTTCATTCTTCTCCCAGTTGACCAGCGAACCTGATGCCTCGGAGTAGCCCCCAATCTGCGTTTCCACAAACTGGGCCTCCTCTCGGCTAGACACCACCACCGAGACATCGTCCGCATAGGCCACTACCTTCACCGCCAAAACCGGGCCACTGCCGGGCTCCACCGAGACCCCTCTCAGGCGCCCTTCTCACAAAGTGATCTACTGCAAAGACGTAGAGCAGGGGACTCAGCGGGCAACCCTGTCTGACACCAGAATCCACAGGGAAAGAGGGACCCACCCAAGCATTGACAAGTGGGAAGCTCTCTGCCCCTCTACACAATACCTCAAGCCAATTTACAAATTGGTCAGGCAGGCCGTACTTCCTCAGAAGAAGCCAGAGGTACTCATGACTCACCCGATCAAACGCCTTGGCCTGATCTAATGCCAGCAGATACTGCCCATCTCCCGTCGCCCTGCACCGCTCCACAGCCTCCCGGACGTTCAGGACAGCACTAAATGTGCTACGGCCAGGAACTGTGCAGTGCTGGGAGACCGACAGCAACTTGTCAGCGACAGCTGACATACGTGAAAACAGTATCTTCGCCAAAATATTCCTATCTGTATTGAGAAGGGCGATGGGACGCCAGTTCTCTATGACAGACGAATCTTTCCCCTTTGATAGGAGAATCAGTGCTGACCTTCTCATAGAGGGAGGCAACAGGCCTACTGCCAAACACTCATTGAACACCTCCCTCAAATGAGGGGCCAAAAGACCCTTAAAGGTTTTGTAAAACTCTGCCGTGAGCTCATCAGGCCCAGGCGACTTTTTTGGTGACAATGAGTCAATGGCCTGCTCTACCTCAGCCACTGAAATCTCATCTACCAGAGAGTCTGGAAGGTCAGACTCCGCCCGGAGCGGGGTCTCATCAAGGAAACCCCTGACTTTCTCCATATCCAAAGGCTTCTTCTTCAGGATGCCTGAAAAATGGTCTCTGACAATTCCCAGAATCCCCGGCCTGGACCGGACCAGGGACCCCCGGGAATCCTTCAGGCCCTGTATGATCTTCGAACTTACAGCCTTACCGCAGTCCTTGTAAGGATCCAGGGAAAAGAACATCCCGTATTCCCTCTCAAGGACCAGGGAGGCCAGACGATCATAATGACACTCCTTCATCCGAAGCTTCAGATCAGATATCTGTTCCCGAGGGCCACCAGAGGACACCAGGCGGTCCAATTGCCTACGCAGCCTCTGATAAGCCAGGTATTTAGACACTGCCCTGTACCTTGAGACCCTACGGAAAAAGCCCTCCGACCTCTTCTTCACCACTTCCCACCATTCCTGGCGAGAGCAGCCGCTCTCAAGGAGCGAGGCTTGATCCATAAGAAAGGTCTCAAAGGTTTCAATAATTTCAGAGTCCTCGAGTAGCGACCCATTTAGTCGCCACAGACCCCGCCCTTTCTGAGGGGTTTCAGCCACGTTCAGGGCCACAGAAACCATACAGTGGTCAGAGAACTCCACTGCATGCAGCTCAGGGGCCGCAAAGATGGAGTCCCCCTTCAAAAAAAACCTATCTAACCTACTCCTGCAACTACCTCGGGCATATGTGAAACCAGTGAGGCTGGGAGAATGGCGAACGTGCACATCCACCAACCCGGCTTCCCTTACTATACTATTGAGAAAAATACTATCATATACCAGGGGGCCAGAGGCACCTGCCCGATCCTTTGATCTGGTGACCATGTTAAAGTCACCTCCAAAGACCACCTGCTGGGACATAAAAAGATAAGGCTTAACCATTGTGAGAAGGCTCTTCCTATCCCTCTTGGTCTGGGGACCATAAAAATTAATTAGACGGAGAAATTGCCCCCTCACAACGGCATCTACTCCCAGACATCTACCAATCTCCACTTCAATCACTCGTCGGCAGGCCACCGAACCAGTCTTAAAAAGGACCGCAACTCCACTGCAGGGCTCAGCCGCAAGAGACCAGAGGGAGGGCCCACATCTCCACTCCCTCTTTGCTAAATGCATCTCCGCCACCGATGCTAGCCAGGTCTCTTGCAAAAATAAAATATCAGAATCAACTTGGCTGAGAAAAGAAAAGGCTGCAAAACGAGCCACCACAGAACGCACACTAGCAACATTAATGGTTGCCAGGCGTATTGGAGAGGGTACCGCCATCCTTAGTGATTAAAGGGTTTGCGTTTTCCTCTGTTTACAACAAAACTATCTTACAGATCAGAAGTCCCCCTCGGAATCCGAGGAGAGGACCCCCCACCTATTTCCCATTGCTGGTTTTAAACTTCCACCAGCACCGACCACGCTAGTACCAGGCTGGGGAACAACACCAACCCCCCCTCCCGATATTCTTCTTTTGCGTTTTTTGTTTTTCTTCTTCTTTTTCTCCCACCCATCATTATCAGAGGGAGCCTCCCTGCCCCCATCATCCTCCGACCGCCCACTGGAGGCATCTTTAGGTCACTTCTGAGGTCCCTTGCCAGATGCTGAAGTGTCCATTGACACCTGTTCTTCACCTGGGTTAGGATCAGGAGGATGACGGGAAGAAGAGGGACCAGGCCAGGAAAGAGGGGGGTGGGAAGGAGGGGGAAGGGTAGGGGACAGTGGGGAAGGAGAAGGTGGGGAATAGGAAGG
Organism: Lithobates clamitans; assembly: GCA_037952925.1. Classification (NCBI taxonomy): domain Eukaryota; kingdom Metazoa; phylum Chordata; class Amphibia; order Anura; family Ranidae; genus Lithobates; species Lithobates clamitans. The sequence continues at coordinate 48,886 of JBBGZY010002541.1, read as the reverse complement.
AGGAGAGGGTCTTGAAGGCCGGGAAGAAGGAGGGGGGGGAGGGGGATAGGAAGGAGGAGGGGGAGGAACTGAGGGTCTCTTAGGAGGTTTACCTGGAGGTTTTTTAGGACCACCAGCACTCCCTACTCCAGAGACCACAGTCCCACCTACGACCGGTCCAGAAGTACCAGACGCACTACTATCTTCTGGCACACCACCAGCCTCCCCAGACTCAGGGGCACCCTGCCTTCGTCTTCCCGATCTCTGCCTCTGGGGGAGTGGACCCTCCCGTCTCTGGACCCCAGGGTCCCCTACACCCTCTGCAGAGGCCTGTCCCGCCCCAGGAGGTACCCCACTCTCTGGGTTGGAACCACTCCCCTCAGCCATATGCCCCCTAAACGCCTTAGGGCATCGGCTAAAGGGGTGACCCATCTCCCCACACAGGTTGCAACAGATGAACCTGCAGGTATCGGGAGAGTGTCCAAATCCGTTGCAATGGACACACCTCACAATTGTACATTCCGCACTCAGGTGGGTGGGACACCCACATTTAAAGCAACGGCGGGGCTGGCCGGGGTAGAAGACCAGGATCCGGTCTCCCAATAAAAGCACTGCCCGGAATATGGGCCATGCTATTAACCGACCGTCTGAGCCGGATCCTGGCCGACCAAGCCCTGGTCCAAACCCCCCGCTCATCTAGAGATTTTTTCAGCGGAGCCTGCAGCTCCCCGTACCTACCCAGCCAAGTACAAATGTCCTCTGGGGGAGGGACTCGTTCCTCACGAGAATCGTGAGGACCTTCATCTCCTCCTGCTGTTATAGGGGGACTACCCTGACATTTTTCCAGGGATCAGACCTTTTTAACAAATCATAAATTGTCAAAAATAACTCCATTGACACAACTGAAATAAAACTAACGTCAAACTCCTTGGATCCCGTCGGGTGGATGACCGCAAACAGGTCAGCCACTTTGAACCCCATAGCCAGGACCCAATCAATAACCTGGCCCCTAGTGGGGCACTGTGCCGCACCTTTCCACTTTAATTGCACCACGTTGCGGTGCCTCCTCTCTGGGCCCCCTGTACCCCTAGACCACGGGTTTTCCCCCCGGAACTGATCAGCCGGGGGCGCCCGGAAGTTTTGGGCGCCAAATTGGCCGTACAGGGGACCCAGAGGGACGCTTGAGCCCGCAACCTGCGCAAAAGACCTCCCCTGCTTCAATGCAGCAAGCAGGTTTATTTCCTGGGATGCTCCCAACGCTCTGGCCGGGACCGGAGGAGAAGTTCCCCCCCTGCAGGCCCCCCAGAACCAGGAGCCACCACAGAAGTATTATCCACCCCCCCTCCCTCACCCTGGAGACCACCCCCACCCCGGACCTCCTTTCTCCTCACCACCTGGGTAGTGTTCACCTCCTCCGTCTGGTTACCTCCCAACAGATCCCCCAGCTGGCTGTCTGAAAGGTTGTCCCAGTCAGCAGAACAACCCCCCACCTCCGCATAGGCTCCTACAGAGTCTACCACCAGCTGACTCACCATCTCCTGCTGCGACCCTTCCAACTGCCTGATGTAATTCAGGGCTGGGCATTCACCCTGCAGCACCCCCATCTCAGTCTCCCCCCACACCGAGGGCTGTGCAGCACAGATCTCACCAGACGAAATCCCCTCCATGCCTGAACCGTCATTTTCAACACCGGAAGTAGCACCGGAAGTGCCAGGGGCCGCCGACCGGAAGTGAGCCGGCTGACCCCCTTCCACTTCCGGGATCGTCACCTCCCGCTGACCCTCCCCTCCCATGGCGGCCATTGCAACATAATCTGGTGCCGGCCCCTCCAAACCTTGTGAAGCCTGTGCTTCACACTCCTTCCTGGTAGATGGTGAAACTTCCAAGACTGCCTTTACCAAACTCTCCCTTGTTTCATCCTCAGCTGCTCCAAATTCAGCAGCACGTCCTTCCAAGGCTGCTGATCTAACAGGCGGATCCAGCCTGTCATTAGGATCTATGGCTGATGCTTGCCCCCCCCCTGCAGACACCACGGGGACCATCTCTTGTTTAGCAGACGGTTCAACCCGCTCAGTGCTGCACACAGGGTTCATCAGGTTTTGCACCACAGCATCCGCACCAGGCTTCACACACCTTCCACCCTCCTCCACCACCACTCTCCCTTCAAGTCTCGCCAGTGTCTCATGCCTGGGGAGCTCCGTGAGCACCATCACCGGCCTCAGGTGCTTACCACCCCCTCCCAGCGTGCCTGCCGCCTGAGCCCTACTAGCTTCATCGGGCTCCCTTCCCGGACCTGCATCCACTCCGGCCTCTCTCACAGACCGGACCTGGGCAGGCTCCCGGGGGCCCTCCACTATACCTGGGTTATCAGGGGTCACACGCTCTTCCCGGGGTCCTTCATCTGCAGTAGCACCAGCCTCTTCCATACTGTCCCTGGGCATCAGACCTGCCACTTCTGCTGCCTGAGACTGAGAAGGTTCCTTCTGCTGCGACCTGCGCCTAGCAGCCTGGCTCCCGTCTTCACTGGCTTGGCGTATCTCCCGCTGAATGTCCAGCAGGAAAGCCTTCTCCTCCAGCCCTCTCTCGCATAGACCCCAAATGAGGTCCGACAAGTCCCTGCAGTGGGTCTTGAGGGCGTCAATTGCCTCCCGGAATTCGGTCCTCTTAGCGCTGCTAACTCGGTCCCTCCTATTCCTCAGGTTGGTCAGCACGGCCGTTTTCATCACGAAGGCCTGCGTTGCCTTTTGTATCAGGCCCTTTACCTTTGCCCGTCTCCTTAGCAGTTTCTGCTGATCTTCTCCAGGCTGGGCCTTGGTCCAATCCATGATGTCAAATTGGGTCCCTAGAAAGAGACGTTCCTCCCTGGAGAGATCCTTCACTCCAGGGCAAAGCTGCTGCATAATTAGCCGGGAAGGCTGGCCCGGCCCTGGGCTGGAGGAAGCCATGGCTCCCCTCTCCCAAAACACCTCTGGTTCTCACAGGAGCTCTTCAGCACACGTCCACACCCTCAGAATCACCGCAGCTTCTGGCACCAGACTTGCCAAATCTCCCTGGAGGTTTTTTTTTATGTTATACTGCTACCAAACAAAATTCATGTTCATAACAAAATATAAATAAAACAGACCATACAGGCAGAAAACAAAATCATAACAAACCAATCAATAATCACTTGAACTTTTTCCTGGACAGGCATATATCAGGCCCAAGGAGCCTGCGCTGACATAAAAATTTAATCAGACTGGCATACCTCCTGCTGGCATCACCCACGTCTTGGGGAGCCACTGCAGAGATGGGTCATGGCCAAATTATAACTTATTCCTACTTATAATACTAAAAACAAAACACACCACACTACACTGCACTACACGTCACACCATTTTTACATGCGAGAGCGTATAGACCAGGGTTGTCTGTAACCTTATGTCAAAAATAACTAAAGACAAAATCTAAGGGGAGTGGAAAGGATAGAAAGAACCACCACCCTGAAAGGAAGAGAGTCTGGCTCAAGGAGGCTGGAAGTTAAAACCCCTCCATAAACGGGCACACTTTTCTGCCCCGACTCTTTCCCTTTCCAGACTCCTCACCTTCACCAATTCCCGAAAGACATCACCCACCACCTCATGCACGGACAGGATTTTACCCCTAGTGGATAACAAACACCTAGCGTGCCAAGTGTAGTAGAGAACAACTGTACTGACTAGAAAAAGTGACGATAACTCAAACCCTCTGTGAACTCTGAAGTTACCGTACACCCTCTCAGAAAGGGACAGGGCCGAGAGGCGGGGATAGCCGATGGCATCCTCCACTCCCCTCAGAACCTCCAGGTTGAAGGGGCACTGGACCAGAAAATGGTCCATGGTGTCCAGTACCCCTCCACACTCCTGACGAGGACAGTCTATGTCATCTAGGTTCCTATATTTCAGGTTTGCACGGACGTAAAGGCGTCCATGGAACGCCCTCCATGCAAGGTCCCAAAACTTCGGTGGAATTCTCGGGGAATTCAAGAGGGCTAGCACCTCCCCGAGGACTCTCTCCGGACAATCCCTTAAAGCTAGTGGCTTCAAAATGTCTGAGGCCATGACTCTCGAGTGCAGCTCACGCCGACCCAGAGAGCCCACCTCAAGGGCAGTACCTTCAATACCTGTGGGACATAAGACGGGAGATACCCATGCGATCTACGCAGATCACCAGGCCGCCCCCCATCCTCCCACTCACTCAGGAACAGCAAGAGCCAGCCCTTGCATGAACGTTCCCACAGCGAAGGCATGTCCACAAAGGTGGACTGAAGGTTGAACTTTACAAACACAACAGTGAAAAACTCTACCGGATTGACCATGTCCAACCCCCCATACCTCCGCTGCCGATACGTGACCTCCCTCTTGATCAAATTCAGTCTGTTTCCCCACAATAGCGGAAAAAACAGACCATAGATCCGAGCATAGAGAGATACTGGCAGGAGACAAACGTAGCTGACATAGAGAAATTCAGGCAGCAAGTATGTTTTAATCAGACTTACCCTTTCCCTCAAGGACAGCTTCCAGCCTTTCCAGGCATTGACTTTCTGAGACGCACCAGACAACCTGCTCTCCCAGTTTAGTTTGGGATAATCACCCGGGCCGAATATGATGCCTAAGTTCTTGATTTTCGGCTGGGGCACTGGAAAAACATCCGGGAGGGCAAACTGCTCGCCCTCCCTTCCCAACCAGAGAACTTCGCTCTTATCCCAGTTGACCAGCGAACCAGATGCCTCGGAGTAGCCCCCAATCTGCGTTTTCACAAACTGGGCCTCCTCTCGGCTAGACACCACCACCGAGACATCGTCCGCATAGGCCACTACTCTCACTGCCACATCTGAGCCACTGCAAGGCTCCACCGGGACCCCCCTCAGACGCCCGCAGTCAAGCCTCTTCACAAAGGGATTTACCGCAAAGACGTAGAGTAGGGGACTCAGCGGGCAACCCTGCCTGACACCAGAGTCCACAGGAAAAGAGGGACCCATCCAACCATTGACAAGCGGGAAGCTCTCCGCCCCTCTTTACAAAGTCTCAAGCCAATTTACAAATTGATCCGGCAGGCCGTATTTCCTCAGGAGAAGCCAGAGGTACTCATGGTTCACCCGGTCAAAAGCCTTTGCCTGATCCAATGCCAGCAGATACCGCCCATCACCCATTGCCCTACACCTTTCCACAGCCTCCCGGACGTTCAGGACAGCACTAAATGTGCTACGGCCAGGAACTGCACAGTGCTGGGAGACTGACAGTAACTCGTCGGCGACTGCCGACATACGCAAAAACAATATCTTTGCCAATATTTTCCTATCCGTAGTGAGAAGGGCAATGGGACGCCAATTCTCAATAACAGGCGAATCTTTCCCCTTTGACAGGAGGATCAGCGCTGACCTTCTCATCGAGGGAGGCAGCAGGCCGTTGGCCAAACATTCACAGAACACTTCACACAGAAGAGGGGCCAAGAGGCCCTTAAAGGCTTTCTAGAACTCGGCCGTGAAGCCATCAGGCCCTGGCGACTTCTTTGGTGACAATGAGTCAATGGCCTGCTCAACCTCAGCAACCGAGATCTCATCCGTCAAAGAGTCAGGGAGGTCAGACCACACCAGAAGCGGAGTCCCATCAAGGAAATCCCTGACTTTCTCCATATCTAAAGGCTTCTTCTTTAGGAGGTCCGAAAAATGGTCTCTGACGACTCCCAGGATCCCCGATCTGGACCGCACCAGAGATCCAGAGGAATCCTTTAGGCCATGCACAACCTTCGAACTCACCACCTCTCCGCAGCTCTTGTAGGGATCCGGGGAGGAAAACTTCCCGTAATCCCTCTCAAGGACCAGGGAGGCGAGATGGTTATACTGACACTCCCTCATCTGAAGCTTCAGATCGGATATCTGCTCCTGAGGGCCCCCAAAGGAGATCAGATCGTTCAAACGCCTGCGCAACCTCTGGTAGGCCAGGTACTTGGAACTTGCCCGGTACCTAGAGACCCTACGGAAAAAGCCCTCCGACTTTTTCTTCACTACTTCCCACCATTCCTGGCGGGAGCAGCCGCTCTCAAGAAGCGAGGCTTCTTCCATAAGGAAGGTCTCATAGGCTTCCCTAACTTCAGAGTCCTCGAGTAGCGACCCATTCAGTCGCCACAAACCCTTCCCTTTCTGAGGGGTTTCGGCCACATTCAAAGCCACAGATACCATACAGTGATCGGAGAACTCCACCGCATGCAGCTCAGGAGCCACAAAGACAGAGTCCCCCTTCAAAAAAAACCTGTCTAGCCTACTCTTACAACTACCTTGGGTGTAAGTGAACCCCGTGTGATTGGGGAGACGGCAAATGTGCGCATCCACCAATCCAGCTTCCCTTACTATAGTATTGAGAAAAATACTATCATATCCCAGGGGGCCTGAGGTACCTGCCCGATCCTTTGATCTGGTGACCATGTTAAAATCACCACCAAAGACCACCTGCTGGGACGTAAAAAGATAAGGTTTAACTGCCGTAAGGAGGCTCTTCCTGTCCCTCTTGGATTGGGGACCGTAAAAATTAATCAGACGAAGGAATTGCCCCCTCACGACAGCGTCCACCACCAAACACCTACCAGTCTCCACTTCAATTACTCGTCGGCAAGCCACCGGACCAGTCTTAAAAAGAACCGCAACTCCACTGCAGGGCTCGGCCGCAAGAGACCAGAGGGAAGGCCCGCACCTCCATTCCCTCTTTGCTAGGTGCACCTCTGCCACCGATGCCAGCCAGGTCTCCTGCAAAAATAAAATGTCAGCCTCAACTTGGCTGAGAAAAGTAAAGGCCGCAAAACGAGCCGCCACAGAACGCACACTTGCAACATTAATGTTTGCAAGGCATATTGGAGAGGGTACCACCATCATTAGTAATTGGATGGTTTACGTTCTCCTTTGTTACCCTAAACTAATAATCCTCACTCTCGTCAGAGTCTGAGAAAAACCAATAACGATTGTGGAGGACAAGAGGGGGATCCATACCACCCTCCGTCACTGGAACATTCCTTTTTCTCTTTTTATTTTTCTTTTTCTTTTCCCAAACTTCTTCCAGAACCACCCTCCCGCCTTCGTCCTCGAAGTGCCCGCTGGAGGCCTCCTTGAGGCGCTTCAGAAGGCCCTTACCATGCCCTGAAGTGTCCATCCGATCCTGATCAGTAGGATCAGGCGGGGGACAAGAGGGAACAGGGACAGGAGGAGAAACAATGGGCATGGGAAGGGAAGGGGACAAAAGAGGAGGGACAGGGGGGAAGGGGACAGACAAAGGAGGGGGGGAGGGGCGGGGCAGGGGAGGGCAAATGAGAAGGGAGAGGGGCCCCAGGGCCACTCCTCCCAGATGGTTTTTTTGGGGGACCCATTAGGTCTTGGTTGGGTACCTATTGGAGCTGCCTTGACCCCAGAACCCCTCGAGGTCCTACGTGCTGGCACCGGGGGGACCGACCTTTCAACACCGGGTGCAGCTGAAGCTGCTACATCCCCTTGCCTCTGCCTACCCGTCTTCTGCCTCTGCGGAAGAGGGTCAGGAGGGCCTGATTGAGCCCCAGGACCCTCAGCTGGTACCAAACCCCCATCCTCCTGCCCCCCAGCTTGACCAGGACCACTTCCTCCTGACCCATACCCTCGGAAGGCCTTCGGGCACCGGCTGAAGGGGTGACCCAGCTCCCCGCACAGGTTGCAAACAATCAACCTGCACGTCTCTGGCGAGTGCCCGAAGCCATTGCACCTCACGCAGCGTGGCATGGTACAATCTGCGCTGAGGTGCGCTGGGCTGCCGCACTTAAAACAGCGCCGAGGCTGGCCAGGGTAGAAAACCAAGATCCTGTCCCTGCCAATGAACGCACTGCCAGGGACATGCGTCACGCTGTTTCCCTGACGTTTCAGACGGATCTTGGCTGACCACGCCCCGGTCCATACCCCACGCTCGTCCAAAACTTTCCTTAGTGGACTCTGCAGCTGCCCATACCGCCCGAGCCAGGTCATTATATCCTCGGGCGGCAGAGACTCGTTTCTCACGAGTACTGTCAGGGTTTTCACCTTCTCTTGGTGGGACAGAGGGACAACCCTAATACTCTTCCAGGGATCCGATTTCTTCAAAATCTCATAGATGGTTAAAAACATTTCCATCGAAACCGAAGAAACGAAGCTTATGTCAAATTCCCTGGAGTTTGTGGGGTGAATGACAGCAAAAAGATCCGAAACTTTGAATCTCATTGCCAACACCCAGTCGATAATCTGTCCTCTGGTGGGGCACTGCCCTGCCCCTTCCCATTTCAGCTGGACCACATTTTGTCTCCTCCTCTCTGGACCCTCTGTACCCCTTGACCAGGCACCTCCCTGCGCCTGGTCTGCCGGAGGGACCCGAAAATTCTGGGCCTCGAACTGGCCATACAGGGGGGCCAGAGGGACACTGGCACCAGCCACCTGGGCGAAGGACCTCCCTTCCTTCAGGGCTGTCAGAAGGCCCACCTCCTGTGGCTGGTCAAGCAATACACCCGGGGTAGGAGGAGGACCCTCCATAGAACTGGTATTTCCCGCAGTCCCACCCTCCACCCCATCCACTACACACCAGGGCTGAGAACCCCTGACCTGCCTCACCTCCTTCTTCTTTACTATCTGGGGAGGAGGCTCATTTGGGGCATCCCCCAAGATGGCCACCAACTGGCTGCCCTGTAGGCTGTCCCAATCCGCAGGGACAGAATCAACAGCACCTCCCCCCACTTCTTCCATACCAGACTGACCCTCAATATGCCCCTGGGAGCCCTCCAACATTCTTACGAAGGACAATGCCGGACATTCCTCCTGCAGCGCCCCCATCCAGGTCTCTCCCCATCCAACAGAACGTTGGCCTGCAGGCAACTCCTCCACAGACCCCACCCCATTACTTCCTGTCACCTCCTGACCTGGTGGCGGACCGGAAGTCACAGAGGACACAAGCCGGAAGTGGCCCTGAACCACTGCTAGCGGCTCCTCCGGCAAGCCCGCCCCTCCCGGCCACTCCCCCAACTCGCGGGCCACGCCCGCCTCGGCTCCGGCGCCATTAGCCAGTGCCGGGACACCCAGAGCCTGTGGATCACCTGGCTCTCTTGCACCCTGAAGAGGAGCCGATCCATCCTCACCCTCCATCCCCATACCAGCACCCCTTGCTTCCTCCTCCCCCATAGCCATAACTGCACCAGAGTCCACCGCCGGAGTCTCCTTAGAAAGTCCCGCACGTGTCTCCCCCTCCCCTTTGGCGTGTACTGGTGCGGCGGCCGCCATTTTGGCTAATCCGCCCTGCACCTGCTGGACACACACCGGGTTCACTGGGGTTTTGCACTGAACAGTCATAGCAGTCTCTCCTGGCTTTTCATTAGCCTCCACCTCCGGCTCTTCCCCACGGGACTTCTGGATGCCGTCCGGGACCTTTATCCCCACACCAGCCAGTGGTTTCAGCAGCACTACCGGTGTTAAAGCCGCCCTGCCCCGCCAACCGCACCTGTCTCCTGTAAGACTGATTCATCGGGTGCCCTACCCAGATAAACCTGTGTCCCAGGCACAGATACAGGCTGGGCTACAACAGGGTTCCGGGGACCCTCCTCAGCCTCACGAACAGGGATCGTGCCGGGTTGGGGAGCTACATCACCACTGGCCTCCATTGCTTCCTCCACCGGCTCTGACTCCGGCTCCACCTCACTCCTCTCCACCTGCAGGGTCTGCGGGGAAGGTCCTCCACGCCTTGCAGCCTGGGTCCCTTCTTGGCTCACCCTCCGGATCTCTCTTCTCACCTCCAACAAGAACCCCCTCTCGCCGACACCATGCTCACAAAGGCCATCAATGAGGTCCTATTCCTCGGCGCACTGTGCCTTTAGGAGCTCGATTGCCTCCCTGAACTCCCTCCTTTTTGGAGCTGTTGGCTCGATCCCTCCAGTTGCGGAAGTCAGATAGCACCTCCATTTTCTTACAAAAGGCAATGGATGCCTTTTGGATAAGGCCTTTCACCTTCGCCCTTCTCTTTTTCAGCTTGGGTGGATCTTCACCGGGCTGGGCTCTGGACCAGTCCAGGATCTCAAACTGGGTCCTTAGAAAAAGTCGTTCCTCCCTGGACAGGTTTTTCAGTCCAGGGATGGACTGCATACATCCAGGCTGGGCCAGCTGCCCCGGGCCTGGGCTGGAGGAAGCCATGGCTCCCCCTCTCTCCAGCAGCTCTGGTTCTCTTCAGGAGCTCAGAAACACACCTCTCCACTCAGAATTTCCGCGGCTTCTGGCACCAGACTTGCCAATTCTCCCTGGAAAATTTTTTTTTTTTTTATTATTATTTAACTGCTACCAAACATGTACAGAAGAACATACAATACATAAAGAAGCCATTTTCATCATGGTATTAAACATAAAGTAATCCACAAAACATTTTAACATTTTTCGGCATACCCACTGCTGGATTACTATTTTACAAGGCCCACTGCAGCAATACAGGGTCATGGCCGTCTTTGGTATAATTTTCAAAACATTAACTGCACTCTTAACCTGACATCAAAAACTAAAAAAAAAGTACAGGCTTACCTGCTGCTGGAACCTGAATTCTCAAGCTCCACTGCAGCAACTTATGATCATAGCCAAATCTCTCTTTTTTTTTTTTTTTTTTTAAAAACAACTTTACAAACGTACCTACTAAACAACACACCACACTACACGTCACACCATTTTTACAGGCGAAAACGCACAGACTATAAATATCTGTAACCTTATTTCAAAAATGACTGAAAACACAAAATCTAGGGGGGTGAGAAAAGGACAGGCAGAACCACCACCCATCAAGGAAGAGGGTCTGGCTCAAGGAGGCTGGAAGTTGAAACCCCTCCATAAACGGGCACTCCTTTCCGCCCCGACCCTCTCCCTTTCCAGACCCCTCACCTTCACCAACTCCTGAAAGACATCACCCACCACCTCATGCACTGGCAGGACTTTGCCCCTAGTGGACAGCAAACACCTAGCGTGCCAAGTGTAGTACAGAACGACTGTGCTGACTAGAAAAAGTGATGACAACTTAAACCCCCTGTGGACCCTAAAGTTGCCATACACCCTCTCAGAACGGGACAAGGCCGAGAGGCGGGGATAGCCGATAGCATCCTCCACTCCCCTCAAAACCTCCAGGTTGAAAGGGCACTGGACCAAAAAATGGTCCATGGTCTCCAGTACCCCTCCACACTCCTGACGAGGACAGTCTCTGTCATCTAGGTTTCTATATTTTAGGTTTGCACGGACGTACAGGCGTCCATGGAACGCCCTCCATGCGAGATCCCAAAATTTCGATGGAATTCTCGGGGAATTCAGAAGGGCTAGCCCCTCCCCGAGGACTCTGTCTGGACAGTCTCTTAAAGCCAGTGGTTTCAAAATGTCCGAGGCTATGACCCTCGAGTGCAGCTCACGCCGACCCAAAGAGCCCACCTCAAGGGCAGTTATCCTCCACTGTCTTAACACCTTCAATGCTTGAGGGACGTAGGACGGTAGGTACCCGTGCGATCTATGTAGATCACCAGGTCGCCCACCATCCCCCCACTCACTCAGGAACAGCAAGAGCCAGTCCTTGCACGAATGCTCCCACAGCGAGGGCACGTCCACAAAGATGGACTGGAGGTTAAACTTTACAAAAACGACAGTGTAAAACACTATCGGATTGACCATGTCCAAACCCCCATGCCTCCGCTGCTGGTACGTGACCTACCTTTTAATCAGATTCAGTCTGTTTCCCCACAACAGCAGGAAAAACAGACTATAGATCCGCGTGTAGAGAGATCCTGGCAAAAGACACACATAGCTAACATAGAGGAATTCAGGCAGAAAGTATGTCTTAATCAGGCTTACCCTCTCCCTCAAGGATAGCTTCCAGCCCTTCCAGGCATTAACTTTCCAAGTGGCACCAACCAACCTGCTTTCCCAGTTTAACTTGGGATAATCTCCCGGGCCGAATATGATGTCAAGAATCTCAATTTCTGGCTGTGGCCTGGGAAAAACGTCCGGGAGGGCGAACTGCTCCCCCTCCCTTCTCAACCAGAGAACTTCACTCTTCTCCCAGTTGACCAGTGAACCTGATGCCTCGGAGTAGCCTCCAATCTGTGTTTCCACAAACTGGGCCTCCTCTCGGCTAGACACCACCACCGAGACATCGTCCGCGTAGGCCACTACTCTCACTGCCAAATCCGGGCCACTGCCGGGCTCCACCAGGACCCCCCTCAGGCGCCCGCAGCCTTCTCACAAAGTGATCTACCGCAAAGGCGTAGAGCAGGGGACTCAGCGGGCAACCCTGCCTGACACCAGAATCCACAGGAAAAGAGGAACCCACCCAACCATTGACAAGTGGGAAGCTCTCTGCCCCTCTGTATAAAACCTCAAGCCAATTCACAAATTGGTCAGGCAGGCCGTACTTCCTCAGAAGAAGCCAGAGGTACTCATGGCTCACCCGATCAAAAGCCTTGGCCTGGTCTAATGCCAGCAGATACTGCCCATCACCCATCGCCCTGCACTGCTCCACAGCCTCCCGGACGTTCAGGACAGCACTAAATGTGCTACGGCCAGGAACTGCGCAGTGCTGGGAGACTGACAGTAGCTTGTCAGCGACGGCTGACATACGTGAAAACAGTATCTTTGCCAGGATCTTCCTATCTGTATTGAGAAGGGTGATGGGACGCCAATTCTCTATGACAGACAAATCTTTTCCCTTTGATAGGAGAATCAGTGCTGACCTTCTCATAGAGGGAGGCAACAGGCCTACTGCCAAACACTCATTGAACACCTCCCTCAAACGAGGGGCCATTTTGAAAAACTCTGCGTGAGCCCATCAGGCCCAGGCGACTTTTTCGGTGACAATGAGTCAATGGCCTGCTCTACCTCAGCCACTGAAATCTCATCTACCAGAGAGTCCGGGAGGTCAGACTCCGCCTGAAGCGGGGTCTCGTCAAGAAAACCCCTGACTTTCTCCATATCCAAAGGCTTCTTCTTCAGGATGCCTGAAAAATGGTCTCTGACAATTCCCAGAATCCCCGGCCTGGACCAGACCAGGGACCCCTGAGAATCCTTCAGGCCGTGTATGATCTTCGAACTCACGGCCTCACTGCAGTCCCTGTAAGGATCCGAGGAAAAAAACTTCCCGTAATCCCTCTCAAGGACCAGGGAGGCCAGACGATCATACTGACACTCCTTCATCTGAAGCTTCAGATCAGATATCTGTTCCCGAGGGCCACCAGAGGACACCAGGCGGTCCAGCTGCCTACGCAGCCTCTGGTAAGCCAGGTGTTTAGACACTGCCCTGTACCTTGAGACCCTACGGAAAAAGCCCTCCGACCTCTTCTTCACCACTTCCCACCATTCCTGGCGGGAGCAGCCGCTCTCAAGGAGCGAGGCCTGATCCATAAGAAAGGTCTCGAAGGCTTCCCTTACCTCAGAGTCCTCGAGCAGCGACCCATTCAGTCGCCACAGACCCCGCCCTTTCTGAGGGGTCTCGGCAACATTTAAGGCCACAGAAATCATACAGTGGTCAGAGAACTCCACCGCATGCAACTCAGGGGCCGCAAAGATGGAGTCCCCCTTTAAAAAAAAACTGTCTAACCTACTCCTACAACTACCTCGGGCATATGTGAAACCAGTGAGGTTGGGGGAATGGCGAACGTGCACATCCACCAACCCGGCCTCCCTTGCTATACTATTGAGAAAAATGCTATCATATCCCAGGGGGCCAGAGGCACCTGCCCGATCCTTTGATCTGGTGACCATGTTAAAGTCACCTCCAAAGACCACCTGCTGGGACGTAAAAAGATAAGGCTTAACCATTGTGAGAAGGCTCTTCCTATCCCTCTTGGTCTGGGGACCATAAAAATTAATTAGACGGAGGAATTGCCCCCTCACAACGGCGTCTACCACCAGACATCTACCAATCTCTACTTCGAACACTCGTCGGCAAGCCACCGAACCAGTCTTAAAAAGGACCGCAACTCCACTGCAGGGCTCAGCCGCAAGAGACCAGAGAGAGGGCCCACATCTCCACTCTCTCTTTGCTAGGTGCATCTCCACCACCGATGCCAGCAAGGTCTCTTGCAAAAACAAAATGTCAGCATCAACTTGGCTGAGAAAAGTGAAGGCTGCAAAGCGAGCCGCCACAGAACGTACACTAGCAACATTAATGGTTGCTATATTAGAGAGAGGTATGAAGGTAGAGACGTGACGGCAGTGCTGCTCATGCCTGTTCACACCTGCACCCCCATGGTTTGAAAATTGGGACTATTACGGTACTTGATAAAATATTACAGTTACCACATTCTAAAAGATAAAAATATAAATTTTAATGATTGGACATATCAAAATACAACACAACGAAATAACATATAGTCGTAAAAACAGGTACCACACTACATACAGTGAGGATAACCCACAAATTTATACAGAGCATGTGTGTGGAATTTTGGTCTCGACCGGTTTCGCGGCAGGAACCGCTTCTTCAGGAGAACTCTATAAAGTAATTTTAAAGTAGTTTAGCTGAATACATATATAAAGATTTCCTTACAAAAAATGAAGCAGCAAACATAATAAATCACAGTTATAGTCAGAGATCAAAGTACATACATAGTAACATTAAGGGCAAGCTCACCCGCTCGCACGGAAGCAGTGGGACAGCGGGACCCAACACAAAATCCCCCCACGGCGAACATGGGGGATCTATGACCGGACTCTAGTTGGTGAAAAATGACAATAGAATGATAATAACTGAGATGATTTGATGGTTAGAACGTAAGTTGCGAGGTGAGGAGGGGAAGGGGTGAATGGGGGGGGGGTTGGTAGGGGAGGGGGGTGAGGGGTTGGGAGTCAGACGGGACTGGGGGAGGGGGAAATAAAAGGGGGGGAAAAGAAGGGGAGGATAGGAGGGGGGGAAAGGAAAGGGGGGGGGAAGGGGGAAAAGGGGGGGAGGGGGGAAAAATGGGGGACCCGGGGGGAGAGGGGAGGGGGGGGGAGGGAGGAGGGAAAGGGGGGGGAAGGGGGGGACAGACTCAAGGGATGATGGTACCTACACCATATTTTATTGTTTCATAAACCTAGGCCTTACTACTCTATTAATGGTTGCTAGGCGTATTAGAGAGGGTGCCGCCATCCCTAATGATCAAAGGGTTTGCGTTTTCCTCTGTACTAAACCAATTTACTTAGTGGTCCAAATCCTCCTCGGATTCCGAGGAGGGGTACCCTAGTTCTGATCCCATAGTCAAGGGGGAATACCTACTCCCACTGACCATCTCACTTGTACTGGGCTGGGTACCAACCACATCACCCCGCCCGGACAGCCTTCTCCTCTGTTTTTTCTTTTTCTTTTTTCCCAACCCTCGTCACGAGGAGCTTCTCTACCACCGTCATCCTCTGAATGCCCACTAGACATATCTTTGGGTCTTTTCTGAGGCCCCCTCATGGGCACCGAGGTATCCATCGCTACCTGGTCCTGGTCTGACCTGGGAGTGAGGATTGGACTAGATGGGGAAAGGGACCGGGAAGAGGGCCCAGGAGGGGCTGCAGGAGAAGGGGAAGGGGAAAGAGGGCCAGGAGAGGGGGAAGAGGGGCAAGGAGGGGGAGGGACAGATGAGCGGGAAGGGGGCAGGTGGGAAGGAGGAGGAGGAGGGGGGGGCAGTGGGTCTTTTGATAGTACCAGGTGGCTTCCTGGTCTCAACCCTGATCTCACCAGAAGCTCCCGACTTCCCAAGGGCTGGTCCAGGGGCACCCACCTCCCTACTACCACTGGTCTCAGAAACAGATCCTACCTCCCCAGCACCATCCTGTCTCCGCCTCCCCGACCGTTGTCTCTGAGGCAATGGGACCTCCTGTCCCCGAACCCCAGAATCCCCAGAAGGACCCCGCCCTGCCCCTGTAGGGGCACCAGGGTCCGGGTCGCCCCCGTCAGCCGCACCCCCCCTAAACGCCTTCGGGCAGAGGCTGAATGGGTGGCCCATCTCGCCGCACAGGTTGCAGCAGATCAACCGGCAGGTCTCTGGAGCATGCCCAAAACCGTTGCACCGGACGCACTGCTGGATTGTGCAGTCCGCGCTCAAGTGCGTTGGACTGCCGCACTTAAAGCAACAGCGAGGTTGGCCGGGGTAGAAAACCAGGATCCGATCTCTGCCTATGAAAGCGCTCCCCGGAATATGCGCCATGGTGTTGTCAGAGCGCTTGAGACGGATCCTGGTCGACCAAGCCCCGGTCCAAATCCCGCGCTCGTCCAGGGACTTCCTCAAGGGACCTTGCATTTCTCCATACCGCCTTAACCAGGTTGATATATCTTCAGGTGGGAGGGACTCATTCCAAGAATGGTGAGGACCTTTACCTCCTCTTGCCGGGACAAGGGGACCACCCTGATGGTTTTCCAGGGATCTAGCCTCCTGACCATGTTATATTGGGTCAGGAACAGCTCCATTAGGACAATGGACATAAAACTGACATCGAATTCCTTCGACCCTGTCCGGTGGATTACCCCAAACAGGTCAGTGACTTTGAAGTTTAACGCAAACAACCAGTCGATGACCTGCCCCCTGGTGGAACACTGGCCCACACCCTCCCACATAAGCTGCACCACATTGCGGCGCCTTCTCTCTGGACCCCCTGTACCCCTGGACCACGGGCTTGCCCCCTGCAAATGTTCTGCAGGGGGAGCCCGGAAATTCTGGGCGCCAAACTGGCCGTACAGAGGGCCCAGAGGAACACTTGTCCCTGCCACCTGTGCAAACGACTTTCCTTGTTTAAGGGCCGACAGTAGGTTTGCTTCCTGTGAAGCCCCAATTAGCCTTGCTGGGCCCGGAGAAGGAGCACCTCCCTCAGCAGATTCCCCAGGAACTTGAGTTCTGGCAGCAGCACCCCCCACCACCCCACCCCCAGCAACACTTTTCCCCTGGGTCTCCTTCCTTCTTACCACCATAGAGGGGTTCACTTCTGCCACCTGGCCTCCACTCAGTAGGTTACCAATCTGGCTCCCCTCCAGATTGTCCCAATCGGAGTCCGCCACTTCGGCATAAGCACCCACTGAGTCTACCATAGGCTGGCAAGTCCCCTGTGAACCCTCCAGCTGTCTGATATACTCCAAAGCGCGACACTCATCCCGTAATGCCCCCATTTCTGTCTCACCCCATGCTGGGGTTTGACCTGCACCTACCTCCTCAGATGATGACACCACCTCCACCCTCAGACTTCCATTGCTGGCAGTTTCCTCCCGCACTGGAGAGGGACCGGAAGTGTCCGGAGCCTCCGACCGGAAGTGCGCCGGCTGACCCCCGACCACTTCCGGGATCACCTCCGCAGCCTGACGCCCCTCCCCTCCCGCTCGGACGCCACTCGTGGCAGTACATACAGGCATCGCATCTTCCAAGCCCTGTGAGGTCCGCACCTCACCTTCCATTGTTACAGCTGGTTCTTCCAGCTGACTTCCCACTGACATGCCGCCATCTGAACAAACAACAACCTTTGCTGCATTACTTCCTCCCGTGCTGGAGCCAGTACCATCAGCTGACACAGCAGGCTTTCCCGATGGGCTTAGATCCCTGCTATGATCAGCTGTGGATGCTTGTCCCTCCCCTATAGTATCCACGGTGGGGATCACTGCAGCAGATGATCCACCACCGCACACAGGGTTCATCGGATGCACCCTAGTACTAGCTGCTTGTTTTATGCAGGCTTTGCCCTCCACCTCCACCACTTCCCCCTTGAGTCCCGCAAGAGTCATGCTCCTCGGGAGCTCTGTCAACACTACCCGGGGCCTTAATTGTCTTAATTCCCAGCTCAGCATGGCCGCCTCCTGAGACCCACCTGCTTCACTGGGCTCCCTCCCCGGTCCCGCATCCTCACCGGCCCCTCTCGCGGACCGGTTTTGGGCAGGTACACGGGGGCCCTCCACAGAAACTGGGCCCATAGGCCTCTCCACCTCCCCAGGTTCAGGAACTGCCACTTCCATCCCCTGGGTGGCCTGCTGCTGCTTCCGCCTCGTTGATTGTCTCCCTTCCTCCAGAGCATGGCAGATTTCTCGTTTGATTCCCACCAGGAAGGCCTGCTCCTCCCGGCCTCTCTCGCATAGGCCAGATAGTAGATTCCAGAGCTCTGCACATTGGGTTTTCAAGGCTTCAATGGCCTCCTTGTATTCCCCACGACTTGCACTGCTGGTCTTATCTCTCCTATTCCTCAGGCTTGTAAGGTATGTCATCTTCAGCCTGTAGGCACTAGCTGCCTTCTGTACTAGGCCTTTCACCTAGCACGCCTTCTCTGTACCTTCACACCGTCTTCCCCGGGCTGGGCCTTGGTCCAGTCTAAAATGTCGAACTGCACCCCTAGAAAAAGGTGCTCTTCCCTTGTAAGGTCTTTTACTCCGGGACATAGTTGCTGGAGGTTTGGCCGCAAAAGGTGCCCGGGGCCTGGGCTGGAGGAGGCCATGGTTCCCCTCCTCCTGGTTCTGGTTGTCTTTTCAGGAGCTCAGCATAAACACGTCTTCACTCTCAGAATTCCCGCGGCTTCTGGCACCAGACTTGCCAATTCTCCCTGGAGGTTTTTATTTATGTTTAAACAGCTACCAAAACAAAATACATATACATAACAAGGTATAAATAAAACAGACCATACTGGTAAAAACAAATCATAACAAACCAATCAATAATCACTTTAAATTTTCCTGAGCAGGTATATATCAGGCCCTAAGCCTGCGTAAACATAAAACTTATGACAGACTGGCATACCACCTGCTGGCCTCACCCATGTCTTGGGGATACCACTGCAGAAATGGGTCATGGCCACCTACAACTTATTCCTACAACTTATTCTTACTTATTAAACTAAAACAAAACCACACCACACCACACTACACGTCACACCATTTTTACAGGCGAGAACGTATAGACCAGGTTTGTCTGCAACCTTATATCAAAAATAACCAAGAACAAAATCTAAGTGGAGTGGAAAGAACAGAAAGAACCACCACCCTTCAAGGGACAGAGTCTGGCTCAAGGAGGCTGGAAGTTAAAACCCCTCCATAAACGGGCACACCTTTCTGCCCTGACTCTCTCCCTTTCCAGATTCCTCACCTTCACCAGTTCCCGAAAGACATCTCCCACCACCTCATGCACAGACAGGATTTTACCCCTAGTGGATACCAAACACCTAGCGTGCCAAGTGTAATAGAGGACCACTGTACTGACTAAAAAAAGTGACGATAACTCAAAACCTCTGTGAACTCTGAAGTTACCGTACACCCTCTCAGAAAGGGACAAGGCCGAGAGGCGGGGATAGCCGATGGCATCCTCCACTCCCCTCAGAACCTCCAGGTTGAAGGGGCACTGGACCAGAAAGTGGTCCATGGTCTCCAGTACCCCCCCACACTCCTGACGAGGACAGTCTCTGTCATCCAGGTTCCGGTACTTCAGGTTTGCACGGACGTAAAGGCGTCCATGGAACGCCCTCCATGCAAGGTCCCAAAACTTCGGTGGAATTCTCGGGGAATTCAAGAGGGCTAGCCCCTCCCCGAGGACTCTCTCCGGGCAGTCCCTCCCCGAGGACTCTCTCCGGGCAGTCCCTCAAAGCCAGAGGCTTCAAAATGTCTGAGGCCATGACCCTCGAGTGCAGCTCATGCCGACCCATAGAGCCCACCTCAAGGGCAGTTATCCGCCACTGCCTCAGTACCTTCAATGCCTGTGGGACATAAGACGGGAGGTACCCATGCGATCTACGTAGATCACCAGGCCGCCCCCCATCCTCCCACTCACTCAGGAACAGCAAGAGCCAGCCCTTGCATGAGCGCTCCCACAGCGAAGGCATGTCCACAAAGATGGACTGAAGGTTGAACTTTACAAACACGACAGTGAAGAACACTACCGGATTGACCATGTCCAACCCCCCATACCTCCGCTGCAGGTACGTGACCTCCCTTTTGATCAAATTCAGTCTGTTTCCCCACAATAGCAGTAAGAACAGACCGTAGATTCGAGCATAGAGAGATACTGGCAAAAGACAAACGTAGCTGACATAGAGAAACTCAGGCAGCAAGTATGTTTTAATCAGACTTACCCTTTCCCTCAAGGACAGCTTCCAGCCTTTCCAGGCACTGACTTTCTGAGATGCACCAGACAACCTGCACTCCCAGTTTAGTTTGGGATAATCACCCGGGCCGAATATGATGCCTAAGATCTTGATTTTTGGCTGGGGCTCTGGGAAAACGTCCTCCATTCCCAACCAGAGAACTTCGCTCTTATCCCAGTTGACCAGCGAACCAGATGCCTCGGAGTAGCCCCCAATCTGCGTCTCCACAAACTGGGCCTCCTCTCGGCTAGACACCACCACCAAGACATCATCCGCATAGGCCACTACTCTCACTGCCACATCTGAGCCACTGCAAGGCTCCACTGGGACCCCCCTCAGACGCCCGCAGTCAAGCCTCTTCACAAAGGGATCTACCGCAAAGACGTAGAGAAGGGGACTCAGCGGGCAACCCTGCCTGACACCAGAGTCCACAGGAAAAGAGGGACCCATCCAACCATTGACAAGCGGGAAGCTCTCTGCCCCCTGTACAAAGTCTGGAGCCAATTTACAAATTGATCCGGCAGGCCGTATTTCCTCAGGAGAAGCCAGAGGTATTCATGGTTCACCCCGTCAAAAGCCTTTGCCTGATCCAATGCCAGCAGATACCGCCCATCCCCCGTTGCCCTGCACCTTTCCACAGCCTCCTGGAGGTTCAGGACAGCACTAAATGTGCTACGGCCGGGAACTGCACAGTGCTGGGAGACTGACAGTAACTCGTCGGCGACTGCCGACATACGCTAAAACAATATCTTTGCCAATATTTTCCTATCCGTAGTGAGAAGGGCAATAGGACGCCAATTCTCAATAACGGACGAATCTTTCCCCTTTGACAGGAGGATCAGAGCTGACCTTCTCATCGAGGGAGGCAGCAGGCCATTGGCCAAACATTCACAGAACACCTCCCTCAGAAGAGGGGCCAAGAGGCCCTTAAAGGCTTTATAGAACTCGGCCGTGAAGCCATCAGGCCCAGGCGACTTCTTTGGTGACAATGAATCAATGGTCCGCTCGACTTCAGCAACCGAGATCTCATCCGTCAAAGAGTCAGGGAGGTCAGACCCCGCCCGAAGCGGAGTCCCATCAAGGAAATCCCCGACTTTCTCCATATCCAAAGGCTTCTTCTTTAGGAGGTCCGAAAAATGGTCTCTGACGACCCCCAGGATGCCTGATTTGGACAGCACCAGAGATCCAGAGGAATCCTTCAGGCCATGCACAACCTTCGAACTCACCGCCTCACCGCAGCTCTTGTAGGGATCTGGGGAGGAAAACTTCCCGTAATCCCTCTCAAGGACCAGGGAGGCGAGACGGTCATACTGACACTCCTTCATCTGAAGCTTCAGATCGGATATCTGCTCCTGAGGGCCCCCAAAGGAGATCAGGTCGTCCAAACGCCTGCGCAACCTCTGGTAGGCCAGGTACTTGGAACTTGCCCGGTACCTAGAGACCCTACGGAAAAAGCCTTCCGACCTTTTCTTCACCACTTCCTACCATTCCTGACGGGAGCAGCCGCTCTCAAGAAGCGAGGCTTCTTCCATAAAGGAAGGTCTCATAGGCTTCCCTAACTTCAGAGTCCTCGAGCAGCGACCCATTCAGTCGCCACAAACCCTTCCCTTTCTGAGGGGTTTCGGCCACGTTCAGAGCCACAGATACCATACAGTGATCGGAGAACTCCACCGCATGCAACTCAGGAGCCGCAAAGACAGAGTCCCCCTTCAAAAAAAACCTGTCTAGCCTACTCTTACAACTACCTCGGGTGTAAGTGAACCCCGTGTGATTGGGAAGACGGCAAACGTGCGCATCCACCAATCCAGCTTCCCTTACTATAGTATTGAGAAAAATACTATCATATCCCAGGGGGCCCGAGGCACCTGCCCGATCCTTTGATCTGGTGACTATGTTAAAATCACCGCCAAAGACCACCTGCTGGGACGTAAAAAGATAAGGTTTGACTGACGTAAGAAGGCTCTTCCTGTCCCTCTTGGACTGGGGACTATAAAAGTTAATCAAACGAAGGAATTGCCCCCTCATGACAGCGTCCACCACCAAACACCTACCAGTCTCCACTTCAATCACTCGTCGGCAAGCCACCGGACCAGTCTTAAAAAGGACCGCAACTCCACTGCAGGGCTCAGCCGCAAGAGACCAGAGGGAAGGTCCGCACCTCCATTCCCTCTTTGCTAGATGCACCTCTGCCACCGATGCCAGCCAGGTCTCTTGCAAAAACAAAATGTCAGCATCAACTTGGCTGAGAAAAGTAAAGGCCGCAAAACGAGCCACCACAGAACATACACTTGCAACATTAATAGTCGCAAGACGTATTGGAGAGGGTACCGCCATCATTAGTGATTGGATGGTTTACGTTCTCCTCTGTTACAATCTAAAAGTCCTCACTCTCGTCCGAGTCCGAGAAAAATCAATACCTATTGGTTAGGACAAGAGAGAGCTGGCCCCCGGCATGGCTGGTACCAGGCTGAGGCTCCATACCACCCTCTGCCCCTGGAACCTTCCTCTTTCTTTTTTTGTTTTTTTTTTTTTCCTCTTCTCCCACCCTTCCTCCACAACCTCCCTCCCACCCTCATCCTCTGAACGCCCGCTCGAAGCCTCCTTCAAGCGCTTCAGGTGGCCCTTACCAGGCCCTGAGGTGTCCATCCGATCCTCTTGGCCCAAAGGATCAGAAGGGGGGCAAGTGGGAACAGAAACAGAAGAGGGAACAACGGGGGGGAAGGGGAGGGGACGAGGGAGAAGGGGCAGCGGGGACTGGGACAGAAGGGGGGGGAGGGGACGGGACAGGGGAGGGTAAACCAACAGGGGAGGGGGCCCCGGGGGCACTCCTCCCAGATGTTTTTTGGGGGGGCACCCGTGGATCTTGACTGGGCACCAGAAGCTGCCTTGGCCCCAGGACCCTTTGAGGCCCTTGGTGCCGGCACCGGGGGGACAGATCTTACAGGTGCAGCTGAGGCTGCCACATCCCCTTGTCCCCGCCTACCTGACCTCTGCCTCTGGGGACGAGGGTCAGGAGGGCCCGACTGAGCCCCAGAACCCTTGGCACCCGCAGCAGGCGCCGAACCCCCCCCTTCCCCCTGCCCCCCAGCTTGACCAGAACCACTTCCTCCTGACGCATACCCTCGGAAGGCCTTCGGGCACCGGCTGAAGGGGTGACCCAGTTCCCCACACAGGTTGCAAACAATCAACCTGCAGGTCTCTGGCGAGTGCCCGAAGCCGTTGCACCTCACGCAGCGTGGCATAGTACAATCTGCGCTGAGGTGCGCTGGGCTGCGGCACTTAAAACAGCGCTGAGGCTGGCCGGGGTAGAAAACCAAGATCCTGTCCCTGCCAATGAAAGCACTGCCAGGGACATGCATCATGCTGTTC
The DNA here is from genome assembly GCA_037952925.1 of Lithobates clamitans. Taxonomy (NCBI): domain Eukaryota; kingdom Metazoa; phylum Chordata; class Amphibia; order Anura; family Ranidae; genus Lithobates; species Lithobates clamitans. Next base: position 25,467 of record JBBGZY010002541.1, on the reverse strand, counting down.
CCCTGCCTTTTGAGGCAGATCTTGGCCGACCACGCCCGGTCCATACCCCACGCTCGTCCAGAACTTTCCTTAATGGACTCTGCAGCTGCCCATACCGCCCGAGCCAGGTCATTATATCCTCGGGCGGCAGAGACTCGTTCCTCACGAGTACTGTCAGGGTTTTCACCTCCTCTTGGCGGGACAGAGGGACCACCCTTATGTTCTTCAAGGGATCTGACTTCTTCAGAATCTCATAGACGGTCAAAAACATTTCCATCGAGACCGAAGAGACAAAACTTATGTCGAATTCCCTGGAGTTTGTGGGGTGAATGACAGCAAAGAGATCTGCAACTTTGAACCTCATTGCCAACACCCAGTCGATGATCTGACCTCTAGTGGGGCACTGCCCTGCCCCTTCCCATTTCAACTGGATCACATTGTGTCTCCTTCTCTCCGGACCCCCTGTACCCCTTGACCAGGCACCTTCCTGCTGCTGGTCTGCCGGCGGGACCCGAAAATTCTGAGCCCCGAACCGGCCATACAGGGGGGCCAGAGGGACACTGGCACCAGCCACCTGGGCGAAGGACCTCCCTTCCTTCAGGGCTGTCAGAAGGCCCGCCTCCTGTGGCTGGTCAAGCAATATACTTGGGGCAGGAGGAGGACCCGCCACAGGACTGGCGTTTCCACCCTCCACAGGATTGGTGTTTCCACCCTCCACCCCGTCCACAACACGCCGGGGTTGAGAACCCCCACCCACCCACACCTCCTTTCTCTTCACCACCTGGGGAGGAGGCTCACCTGGGGCATCCCCCAAGATGGCCACCAACTGGCTGCCCTGCAGGCTATCCCAGTCTGCCGAGACAGAGTCAGCAGCCCCTCCCCCCACCTCCACCACACAGGACTGACCTTGCTCCTGGGACCCCTCCATCATTTTGATGAACGCCAGAGCTGGGCATTCCTCTTGGAGCTCGCCCATCCTGCTTTCTCCCCAACCAGCTGACTGCTGGCCTGCAGCCAAACTCCCCTCAGACTCCTCCATGCCACTTCCAATCACTTCCGGGCCGACCCGCGGACCGGAAGTCCCCGGGGGCATAGACCGGAAGTGGCCCGGAATCACCTCCAGCGGCTCTTCCGGCAATCCCGCCCCTTCCAGCTCCTCCCCCAACCCGCAGGACCCACCCCCCTCGGCTCCGGGGCTATCTGATGGAGCCGGAACACTGGAAGATTGTGGAGCATCACCTGGCTCCACTGCAGCCTCAGGTGAAGCCGAACCATCCACCCCCCTCCATCTCAGCAATTGCATCCTCCAAACTATCCTCCCCATAGCCTCCACAGAACCCAAGTCCATCGCAGGAGTCTCTATGGGGAGACCAGTAAGCAGTAAGTGCCTTTCCCTCCCCCTCAGCGTGTGTCAGTGCAGCGGCCGCCATTTTGGCCAATCCGCCCTGCACCACAGCAACACACTTTGGGCTCACCGGGGTGGATGGGGAAACAGCAGTCCGGGGCTGCTTAACAGCCAGTGTCTCTCCTTCCTTCTGGGTCTTCGGTGTGCTGGGCAACAGAGGTGACAGCACAACCACCAGCTTTCTTATCACCGCCCCGCTCCCTCCAGCCGCACCTGCCTCCCACTGCACTGCTTCCTCGGCAGGGCTGGACTGGGACAAAAATTTGGCCCTGGACTTCCTCATGACTGGCCCACTTTAATTTTGAGTGTCCCCAACAGCGCCCCCCTTACAGAGTGTCCCCAACAGCACCCCCTTACATCAGAGTGTCCCCAACAGCACCCCCTTACATCAGAGTGTCCCCAACAGCATCCCCCTTACATCAGAGTGTCCCCAACAGCACCCCCTTACATCATAGTGTCCTTAACAGCATCCCCCTTACATCAGAGTGTCCCCAACAGCGTCCCCCTTACATCAGTGTCCCCAACAGCACCCCCCTTACATCAGAGTGTCCCCAACAGCGTCCCCCTTACATCAGTGTCCCCAACAGCGCCCCCCTTACATCAGTGTGTCCCCAACAGCACCCCCCTTACATCAGTGTGTCCCCAACAGCACCCCCCTTACATCAGAGTGTCCCCAACAGCACCCCCCTTACATCAGAGTGTCCCCAACAGCACCCCCCTTACATCAGAGTGTCCCCAACAGCACCCCCCTTACATCAGAGTGTCCCCAACAGCACCCCCCTTACATCAGAGTGTCCCCAACAGCACCCCCCTTACATCAGAGTGTCCCCAACAGCACCCCCTTACATCAGAGTGTCCCCAACAGCATCCCCCTTACATCAGAGTGTCCCCAACAGCATCCCCCTTACATCAGAGTGTCCCCAACAGCATCCCCCTTACATCAGAGTGTCCCCAACAGCATCCCCCTTACATCAGAGTGTCCCCAACAGCATCCCCCTTACATCAGAGTGTCCCCAACAGCATCCCCCTTACATCAGAGTGTCCCCAACAGCATCCCCCTTACATCAGAGTGTCCCAATCAGCAGCTCCCTTCACATCAGAGTCCCCACCAGCAGCCCACTTCACATCAGAGTCCTCACCAGCAGCCCACTTCACATCACAGTCCCCATCAGAGAGCCCGCATCAGCAGCCCTTCACATCAGTGTCCTCCCTCTCCTCCCCCTCCCACATGTACTCACCATTTTGAAGGCAGTTTCGTTCCTCTCTCCAGTCATGTGATAACAAGTGATAGGGGAGAGAGGAAGGAAAGTCTGCCATTGGTCTATCTCCCCCTGCAGGCTAGAGGGAGCATAACGCCTAATGGAAGGAAGCTTCTCCTCCTGACAGGAGTGAAATTGCGATCACTCACTGTCAGAGAGGAGCGGCTCCAGGACTGCACCTGACTGGCCCCCTTACATCAGAGTGTCCCCAACAGCACCCCCCTTACATCAGAGTGTCCCCAACAGTGTCCCGCTTACATCAGAGTGTCCCCAACAGCACCCCCTTACATCAGTGTGTCCCCAACAGCACCCCCCTTACATCAGAGTGTCCCCAACAGCAGCCCCCTTACATCAGAGTGTCCCCAACAGCATCCCCCTTACATCAGAGTGTCCCCAACAGAATCCCTCTTACATTAGAGTGTCCCCAACAGCATCCCCCTTACATCAGAGTGTCCCCAACAGCATCCCCCTTACATCAGAGTGTCCCCAACAGCACCCCCCTTACATCAGAGTGTCCCCAACAGCACCCCCCTTACATCAGAGTGTCCCCAACAGAATCCCTCTTACATCAGAGTGTCCCCAACAGCATCCCCCTTACATCAGAGTGTCCCCAACAGCATCCCCCTTACATCAGAGTGTCCCCAACAGCACCCCCCTTACATCAGAGTGTCCCCAACAGCATATCCCTTACATCAGAGCGTCCCCAACAGCATCCCCCTTACATCAGAGCGTCCCCAACAGCGCCCCCCTTACATCAGAGCGTCCCCAACAGCGCCCCCTTACATCAGAGCGTCCCCTACAGCATCCCCCTTACATCAGAGTGTCCCCAACAGCATCCCCCTTAAATCAGAGTGTCCCCAACAGCATCCCCCTTACATCAGAGTGTCCCCAACAGCATCCCCCTTACATCAGAGTGTCCCCAACAGCACCCCCTTACATCAGAGTGTCCCCAACAGCGTCCCCCTTACTTCAGAGTGTCCCCAACAGCATCCCCCTTACATCAGAGTGTCCCCAACAGCGTCCCCCTTACATCAGAGTGTCCCCAACAGCGTCCCCCTTACATCAAAGTGTCCCAATCAGCAGCTCCCTTCACATCAGAGTCCCCACCAGCAGCCCACTTCACATCAGAGTCCCCACCAGCAGCCCACTTCACATCAGAGTCCCCACCAGCAGCCCACTTCACATCAGAGTCCCCACCAGCAGCCCACTTCACATCAGAGTCCTCACCAGCAGCCCACTTCACATCAGAGTCCTCACCAGCAGCCCACTTCACATCACAGTCCCCATCAGAGAGCCCCCATCAGCAGCCCTTCACATCAGTGTCCTCCCTCTCCTCCCCCTCCCACATGTACTCACCATTTTGAAGGCAGCTTCGTTCCTCTCTCCAGTCATGTGATAACAAGTGATAGGGGAGAGAGGAAGGAAAGTCTGCCATTGGTCTATCTCCCCCTGCAGGCTAGAGGGAGCATAACGCCTAATGGAAGGAAGCTTCTCCTCCTGACAGGAGTGAAATTGCGATCACTCACTGTCAGAGAGGAGCGGCTCCAGGACTGCACCTGACTGGCCCACTCAGCCATCGGCCCACCGGGAATCTCCCGGTAGTCCCTATGGCCAGTACAGGCCTGTTCCTCGGGTACCCTACCCGGCTCTACCTGTTCCCCAGCCTTAGACTCAGGCTGGCCTGACACAGGGTTCCGGGTAGAGTTGCCACCTCATCCCTTTAAACCCGAACACCTTTGAATTACACAGGTTCTGAGGCTAATTAAATGCAGATAAGGTACCAAGTGAGTTTAATTACCACCTTAATCAGCCACAGAACCTGTGTAATTAACATGTGTTCGGGTTTAAAGGGATGAGGTGGCAACCATAGTTCCGGGGACCCTCCACAGCTTCACATGCAGGGGCTGTGCCTGGCTGGGAAGCCATCTCACTGCCACCGGTCTCCATCACACCAACCTCCGGCTCCACTGGATCCGGCACGCTCTTTCCCTCCTCCACCTGTGAGGACTGCAGGGAAGGCTGACCCCCTCGTCTCGCAGCCTGGGTTCCCTCCTGGCTGGCCCTCCGGATCTCTCTCCTCACCTCCAGACAGAAGCCTCTCTCTCCAACACCTCTCTCACAAAGGCCATCTATGAGGTCCCACTCCTGGGCGCACTGCGATTTGAGCAGCTTGATGGCCTCCCTGTACTCCTTTCTTCTTGAGCTGTTAGCTCGGTCTCTCCTGTTACGGAGGTCAGAAAGCACTTCCATCTTCTTGCAGAAAGCTTGGGATGCTTTCTGCACAAGCCCCTTCACTTTAGCCCTCCTTTTTCGGGTCATGGAGGGGTCTTCACCTGGTTGGGCCCGGGTCCAGTCCGAGATCCCGAACTGGGTGCCCAGGAAAAGCCTCTCCTCCCTGGACAGATCTTTCAGTCCAGGGATGGTCTGGACGCTTCCAGGCCGGGCCAGCTGCCCCGAGCCTGGGCTGGAGGAAGCCATGACTCCGCCTTCTCCAACGCCTTCTGGATCTCAGCAGAGCTCCAGCAGCACACGTCTTCCCTCACCGAAAGCTGGAGCTGGAGGTTTTTATTTATATGTAAACAGCTACCAAAACAAATTCATTTTAAATAACAATAAAATTAAAACAGACCATACTGGTAAAAACAAAACATAAACAAACCAAACAAAAATCACTTTAAACTTTTTCTGGACAGGCATATAACAGGCCCAAGGAGCCCACGTCCACATGAGACCTGTAAGAAACTGGCATACCACCTGCTGGCTTCACCCATGTCTTGGGGAGCCACTGCAGAAATAGGTCATGGCCACCTTCAACTTATTCCTACAACTTATACTTACATATTAAACTAAAACAAAACCACACCACACTACACTGCACTACACGTCACACCATTTTTACAGGCGAGAACGTATAGACCAGGTTTGTCTGCAACCTTATATCAAAAATAACCAAGAACAAAATCTAAGGGGAGTGGAAAGAACAGAAAGAAACACCACCCTTCAAGGGAGAGAGTCTGGCTCAAGGAGGCTGGAAGTCAAAACCCCTCCATAAACGGGCACACCTTTCCGCTCCGACTCTCTCCCTTTCCAGATTCCTCACCTTCACCAGTTCCCGAAAGACATCTCCCACCACCTCATGCACAGACAGGATTTTACCCCTAGTGGATACCAAACACCTAGCGTGCCAAGTGTAATAGAGGACCACTGTACTGACTAAAAAAAGTGATGATAGCTCAAAACCTCTGTGAACTCTGAAGTTACCGTACACCCTCTCAGAAAGGGACAAGGCCGAGAGGCGGGGATAGCCGATGGCATCCTCCACTCCTGTCAGAATCTCCAGGTTGAAGGGGCACTGGACCAGAAAATGGTCCATGGTCTCCAGTACCCCCCCCACACTCCTGACGAGGACAGTCTCTGTCATCTAGGTTCCGGTATTTTAGGTTTGCACGGACGTAAATGCGTCCATGGAACGCCCTCCATGCAAGGTCCCAAAACTTCGGTGGAATTCTCGGGGAATTCAAGAGGGCTAGCCCCTCCCCGAGGACTCTCTCCGGGCAATCCCTCAAAGCCAGTGGCTTCAAAATGTCCGAGGCCATGACCCTCGAGTGCAGCTCACGCCGACCCATAGAGCCCACCTCAAGGGCAGTTATCCGCCACTGCCTCAGCACATTCAATGCCTGTGGGACATAAGACGGGAGGTACCCATGCGATCTACGTAGATCACCAGGCCGCCCCTGTCCTCCCACTCACTCAGGAACAGCAAGAGCCAGCCCTTGCATGAGCGCTCCCACAGCGAAGGCACGTCCACAAAGATGGACTGAAGGTTGAACTTTACAAACACGACAGTGAAGAACACTACCGGATTGACCATGTCCAACCCCCCATACCTCCGCTGCCGGTACGTGACCTCCCTTTTGATCAAATTCAGTCTGTTTCCCCACAATAGCAGGAAGAACAGACCATAGATTCGAGCATAGAGAGATACTGGCAAAAGACACACGTAGCTGACATAGAGAAACTCAGGCAGCAAGTATGTTTTAATCAGACTTACCCTTTCCCTCAAGGACAGCTTCCAGCCTTTCCAGGCATTCACTTTCCGAGACGCACCAGACAACCTGCACTCCCAGTTTAGTTTGGGATAATCACCCGCGCCGAATATGATGCCTAATGCCGCGTACACACGAGCGGACTTTACGGCGGACTTTGCCCGGCGGACTGGATTTCGTCGGACAATTCGATGTGTGTGGGCTCCAGCGGACTTTGTTTTCTCAAAAGTTGGACGGAATTAGATTTGAAACTTGTTTAAAATTTATCCGTTGAAATCGAGTCCGGTCGAAAAGTCCGCCGTCTGTATGCTAGTTCGACGGACAAAAAGCCACGCTAGGGCAGCTATTGGCTACTGGCTATGAACTTCCTTGTTTTAGTCCGGTCGTACGTCATCACGTACGAATTCGACGGACTTTGGTGGATTGTGTGTAGGCAAGTCCGTTCGTTCACAAAGTCCGTCGGAAAGTACGTCGAAAAGTCCGCCGTAAAGTCCGCTCGTGTGTACGCGGCATTAGATCTTGATTTTCGGCTGGGGCTCTGGGAAAACATCCAGAAGAGCAAACTGCATGCCCTCCCTTCCCAACCAGAGAACTTCGCTCTTATCCCAGTTGACCAGCGAACCAGATGCCTCAGAGTAGCCCCCAATCTGCGTCTCCACAAACTGGGCCTCCTCTCGGCTAGACACCACCACCGAGACATCATCCGCATAGGCCACTACTCTCACTGCCACATCTGAGCCACTGCAAGGCTCCACCGGGACCCCCCTCAGACGCCCGCAGTCAAGCCTCTTCACAAAGGGATCTACCGCAAAGACGTAGAGAAGGGGACTCAGCGGGCAACCCTGCCTGACACCAGAGTCCACAGGAAAAGAGGGACCCATCCAACCATTGACAAGCGGGAAGCTCTCTGCCCCCCTGTACAAAGTCTGGAGCCAATTTACAAATTGATCCGGCAGGCCGTATTTCCTCAGGAGAAGCCAGAGGTATTCATGGTTCACCCGGTCAAAAGCCTTTGCCTGATCCAATGCCAGCAGATACCGCCCATCCCCCGTTGCCCTGCACCTTTCCACAGCCTCCCGGACGTTCAGGACAGCACTAAATGTGCTACGGCCAGGAACTGCACAGTGCTGGGAGACTGACAGTAACTCGTCAGCGACTGCTGACATACACCAAAACAATATCTTTGCCAATATTTTCCTATCCGTAGTGAGAAGGGCAATAGGACGCCAATTCTCAATAACGGACGAATCTTTCCCCTTTGAAAGGAGGATCAGGGCTGACCTTCTCATCGAGGGAGGCAGCAGGCCATTGGCCAAACATTCACAGAACACCTCCCTCAGAAGAGGGGCAAAGAGGCCCTTAAAGGCTTTATAGAACTCAGCCGTGAAGCCATCAGGCCCAGGCGACTTCTTTGGTGACAATGAGTCAATGGCCCGCTCGACTTCAGCAACCGAGATCTCGTCCGTCAAAGAGTCAGGGAGGTCAGACCCCGCCCGAAGCGGAGTCCCATCAATGAAATCCCCGACTTTCTCCATATCCAAAGGCTTCTTCTTTAGGAGGTCCGAAAAATGGTCTCTGACGACCCCCAGGATCCCTGATCTGGACCGCACCAGAGATCCAGAGGAATCCCTCAGGCCATGCACAACCTTCAAACTCACCGCCTCACCACAGCTCTTGTAGGGATCCGGGGAGGAAAACTTCCCGTAATCCCTCTCAAGGACCAGGGAGGTGAGACGGTCATACTGACACTCCTTCACCTGAAGCTTCAGATCGGATATCTGCTCCTGAGGGCCCCCAAAGGAAATCAGGTCGTCTAAACGCCTGCGCAGCCTCTGGTAGGCCAGGTACTTGGAACTTGCCCGGTACCTAGAGACCCTACGGAAAAAGCCTTCCAACCTTTTCTTCACTACTTCCCACCATTCCTGGCAGGAGCAGCCGCTCTCAAGAAGCGAGGCTTGTTCCATAAGGAAGGTCTCATAGGCTTCCCTAACTTCAGAGTCCTCGAGTAGCGACCCATTCAGTCGCCACAAACCCTTCCCTTTCTGAGGGGTTTCGGCCACGTTCAGAGCCACAGATACCATACAGTGATCGGAGAACTCCACCGCATGCAGCTCAGGAGCCGCAAAGACAGAGTCCCCCTTCAAAAAAAACCTGTCTAGCCTACTCTTACAACTACCTCGGGTGTAAGTGAATCCCGTGTGATTGGGGAGACGGCAAACGTGCGCATCCACCAATCCAGCTTCCCTTACTATAGTATTGAGAAAAATACTATCATATCCCAGGGGGCCTGAGGCACCTGCCCGATCCTTTGATCTGGTGATCATGTTAAAATCACCGCCAAAGACCACCTGCTGGGACGTAAAAAGATAAGGTTTGACCGTCGTAAGGAGGCTCTTCCTGTCCCTCTTGGATTGGGGACCATAAAAATTGATCAGCCGAAGGAATTGCCCCCTCACGACAGCGTCCACCACCAGACACCTACCAGTCTCCACTTCAATCACTCATCAACAAGCCACCGGACCAGTCTTAAAAAGGACCGCAACTCCACTGCAGGGCTCAGCCGCAAGAGACCAGAGGGAAGGCCCGCACCTCCATTCCCTCTTCGCTAAATGCACCTCTGCCACCGATGCCAGCCAGGTCTCTTGCAAAAACAAAATGTCAGCATCAACTTGGCTGAGAAAAGTAAAGGCCGCGAAATGAGCCGCCACAGAACGAACACTTGCGACATTAATGGTCACAAAGCGTATTGGAGAGGGTACCGCCATCATTAGTGATTGAATGGTTTACGTTCTCCTCTGTTACTATCTAAAAGTCCTCACTCTCGTCCGAGAAGAACCAGTACCTATTTGTGAGGACCAGAGAGGGCTGGCCCCCGGCATGGCTGGTACCAGGCTGAGGCTCCATGCCACCCTCTGCCCCTGGAACCTTCCGTTTTCTTTTTTTATTTTGTTTTTTTTTCCTCTTCTCCCACCCTTCCTCCACAACCTCCCTCCTACCCTCATCCTCTGAACGCCCGCTTGAAGCTTCCTTCAAGCGTTTCAGGTGGCCTTTCCCAGGCCCCGAGGTGTCCATCCGATCCTCTTGGCCCAAAGGATCAGAAGAGGGGCGAGAGGGGACAGAAACAGAAGAGGGAACAACAGGGGGGGGAGGGGAAGGAGACGAGGGGGAAGGGGCAGCAGGTACTGGGACAGAAGGGGGGGAATGGACAGGACAGAGGAGGGTAAACCAACAGGGGAAGGGGCCCGGGGGCACTCCTCCCAGATGTTTTTGGGGGGGCACCCGTTGATCTTGACTGGGCACCAGAAACTGCCTTGGCCCCAGGACCCTTTGAGGCCCTTGGTGCCGGCACCGGGGGGACAGGTCTTACAGCTGAGGCTGCCACATCCCCTTGTCCCCACCTACCTGACCTCTGCCTCTGGGGGCGAGGATCAGGGGGGCCCGACTGAGCCCCAGAACCCTCGGCACCCGCAGTAGGCACCGAACCCCTCCTTTCCTCCTGCCCCCCAGCTTGACCAGGACCACAACCTCCCGACGCATACCCTCGGAAGGCCTTCAGGCACCGGCTAAAGGGGTGATCCAGTTCCCCACACAGGTTGCAAACAATCAACCTGCAGGTGTCCGGCGAGTGCCCGAAGCCATTGCACCTCACGCAGCATGGCATAGTACAATCTGCACTGAGGTGCGCTGGGCTTCCGCACTTAAAACAACGCCGAGGCTGGCCGGGGTAGAAAACCAGGATCCTGTCCCTGCCAATGAAAGCACTGCCAGGGACATGCATCATGCTGTTCCCTTGCCTTTTCAGGCGGATCCTGGCTGACCACGCCCCGGTCCATACCCCACGCTCGTCCAGAATTTTCTTTAATGGACTCTGCAGCTGCCCATACCGCCTGAGCCAGGTCATTATATCCTCGGGCGGCAGAGACTCGTTCCTCACGAGTACTGTCAGGGTTTTCACCTCCTCTTGGCGGGACAGAGGGACCACCCTTATGTTCTTCCAGGGATCTGACTTCTTCAGAATCTCATAGACGGTCAGAAACATTTCCATCGAGACCGAAGAGACAAAATTTATGTCAAATTCCCTGGAGTTTGTGGGGTGAATTACAGCGAAGAGATCCGAAACTTTGAACCTCATCGCCAACACCCAGTCGATAATCTGACCTCTAGTGGGGCACTGCCCTGCCCCTTCCCATTTTAACTGGACCACGTTGCGTCTCCTTCTCTCCGGACCCCCTGTACCCCTTGACCAGGCACCATCCTGCGCCTGGTCTGCCGGCGGGACCCGAAAATTCTGAGTCCCGAACCGGCCATACAGAGGGGCCAGAGGGACACTGGCACCAGCCACCTGGGCAAAGGACCTCCCTTCCTTTAGGGCTGTCAGAAGGCCCGCCTCCTGTGGCTGGTCAAGCATAACACCTGGGGCAGGAGGAGGACCCACCACAGGACTAGCACTTCCCGCAGTCCCACCTCCCACCCCATCCACAACATGCTGGGGTTGAGAACCCCCACCCGACCTCACCTCCTTTCTCTTCACAACCTGGGGAGGAGGTTCACTTGGGGTATCCCCAAAGATGGCCGCCAGTTGACTGCCATGCAGGCTGTCCCAGTCCGCTGAGACAGCACCTCCCTCCACCTCCACCACACATGCCTGAACCTCCCCTTGCTCCTGGGATCCCTCCATCATCCTGATGAATGCCAGGGCAGGGCATTCCCCCTGGAGCTCACCCATCCTACTTTCCCCCCACGCAGCCGATCGCTGGCCTGCAGCCAAACTCCCCTCAGACACCTCCACGCCATTTCCAGTCACTTCCGGGCCGGGCCGCGGACCGGAAGTCGCCGCGGACGTAGAATAGAAGTGGCCCTGAATCAGCTCCAGCAGCTCCTCCGGCAATCCCGCCCCTTCTGGCTCCTCCCCCAAACCGCGGGACACGCCCCCCTCGGCTCCGGCGCTATCTGGTGGAGCCGGGATACCGGAAGATTGTAAGTCATCTCCCAGATCCACTGCAGCCTCAGGTGAAGCCGAGCCAACCATCCCCACCATCCCAGCACTTGCATCCTCCAAACTATCCTCCCCCATAGCCTCCACCGCACCCAAGTCCATTGCTGGAGTCTCTATGGGGAATCCAGAAAGATCCCGCCCCTCCCCCTCGGCGTGTGTCAGTGCAGCGGCCGCCATTTTGGCTGATCCGCCCTGCACTACGGGGACACACACACAGGGTTCACCGGGGTGTTTTGGGAGTCCATAGTCCCGGGCTGTTTAACAGCCAGTGTCTCTTCCTTCTGGGTCTTCAGTGTGCTGGGCAACAAAGGTGACAGCACGACCACCGGTTTCCTTATCACCGCCCTGCTCCCTCCAGCCGCACCTGCCTCCTGCTGCACTGCTTCCTCGGGTACCCTACCCGGCTCAACCTGTTCCCCAGCCTTAGACTCAGGCTGGGCTGACACAGGGTTCTGGGGACCCTCCACAGCTACGCATGCAGGGGCTGTGCCTGGCTGGGAAGCCACTACACTGCCACCAGTCACCAGCACACCCTCCAGCTCCACTGGATACGGCACACTCCTTCCTGCCTCCACCTGTGAGGCCTGCAGGGAAGGCTGACCCCCGCGTCTTACAGCCTGGGTTCCCTCCTGGCTGGCCCTCCGGATCTCCCTCCGTACCTCCAGACAGAAGCCTCTCTCTCCTACTCCTCTTTCGCAGAGGCCGTCGATCAAATCCCATTCCTGGGCGCACTGCGACTTCAGCAGTTCGATGGCCTCCCTGTACTCCTTCCTCCGCGAGCTGTTTGCGCGGTCCCTTCTGTTCCGGAGGTCAGAGAGCACCTCCATCTTCCTGCAGAAAGCCAGGGACGCTTTCTGCACCAGTCCCTTCACCTTGGCCCTCCGCTTCCTCGTCATGGAGGGATCCTCTCCTGGTTGGGCCCGGGTTCAGTCAGAAATACTGAACTGGGTGCCCAGGAATAGCCTCTCCTCCCTGGACAGGTCTTTCAGTCCAGGGATGGTCTGGACGCTTCCAGGCCGGGCCAGCTGCCCCGAGCCTGGGCTGGAGGAAGCCATGGCCTCCCCTCTCTCACTCAGCCTTCTGGTTCTCAGAGAGCACCAGCAGCACACGTCCTCCCTCACCAAAGATTGGAGCTGGAATTTTTTATTTTTGATTTAACTGCTTCCAAAAACAAATATTCATATGCATACAAAAATGAAAATAAAACAGGCCATACAGGCGTAAACAAATCATTATACAACCAAACAATACTTCCTAAACTTCCATTATTTTAAACTTCAATACAGGCAGGACACTAAACTTAGGGTGCCTGAGACAGCCACGTGAAAAGTAATCAGCATACCTCCTACTGGCATCACCCACACCTTTGGGGAACCACTGTAGAAAAGAGGTCACAGCCAATCTTACTTACATCCTATATTACTAATATTTAAAGCGGGTGTGCACATATTTAATATTTTTTTTTTTTAGGAGTTCATTCAGAGTCTGTTCAAATCATGAAAATGTACTCACATGTTCTGCGAAGTAAGTCCGATTGTGGCCGATTTCTTTGAAAAGAATAACTTTTAAAAATGAAAGACGGCGGTTCCCATCTTCATTGTGGGCATTTGAAACCCACAAGGATGTATTTCTGGGATGCGGTGAATGCTGTCCTCCCAGCATTCACCGCTCGTTCCCGCGCATGCCCAGTGTCATCGGGCGGCGGCGGCGGAAGTTCCCGCCCCGTTGTGATGGCAACCAAACATATGCAAAGAAGCAAACATGCAAACAAAGGAAAGCTCACTACGGGAGAGACTGGCATCGACCAAGGTAATGCAAAGCAAAAATCTATTTTAATATAGTCTCTTTGTTCATAGCAAAACAAACAAATATATTTTTTATCTCTATATATAAATATAGAGATATTGTTGTTTAAAATAACAAATCTGTATATTAGTTTTTTTAATTTATATATATATAAATACAAATCGATTGCTCAACATATATATATATATATATATATATATATATATATATATCTCTCTCTATATATTTATATATCTATATTTATATATATATATATATATATATATATCTAGATATATATATCTAGATATATATTTTATATATATATATATATATATATATATATATATATATATATATATATATATATATATATATATATATATATATATCTAGATAGATAGATATCTAGATATATATATATATATATATATATCTAGATATATATATATATATATATATATATATATATATATAGATATATATCTATATATATATATATATATATATATATTTATGGTCGGAGCCCTATGTCCGATATGTACATAGATAACACTTATAGTAAAGATAACACTTACCATCGGAAATAGACCTGAAAGTGTGGACTTACCATATGAAATGGACCTGAAAGTGTGCCTTGGTCTAATGGCCGGTATGCCAAAATAAGGGGGCATACCCTGGTTTAAGAAATGATTATTCTGTAAGAGAAATGAATGAAATGAATAGTTTGAGAAATGCTGTGAAATGGGGATGGGAGGGTGGGTATCGCGCACAGGAAACCGACAAGCACCACAGGTGAGCGGGCTGCTTAAGTACCCCCCGGGCTCCTCCCATAAATTCAGGCCACCATACTGGCCTTCCTACTTATGGTCGGAGCCCTATGTCCGATATGTACATAGATAACACTTATAGTAAAGATAACACTTACCATCGGAAATAGACCTGAAAGTGTGGACTTACCATATGAAATGGACCTGAAAGTGTGCCTTGGTCTAATGGCCGGTATGCCAAAATAAGGGGGCAAAAACATTCAGGTAGGGTTATAATTTTATTGGTTTTCAGTTATTTATTGAGCCAATTTGGAGAATGCCTGTGCCATCTCTATTTGTGGATTGGGGATATATCGGGCGAAGCATGCTGATTTCCACCTGCCTAGTCTTTTGATGATGTGATCTGGCACCCCGTGGCGGGACGCCGCGGAGGCTGCTCCGATGCGGAAAGAGTGTCCGGAATACTGACTAGGGTTAAGGTGAAGGTTGCTGAGAAGTATCCTTATGTGTTTCACAAACTGAGAGGCGTTTAAGGGTTTGACTGGGAATGGTAGAAGGGGACTGCTGTCTGGTTGCTCAGGCAGGAGAGACAGGAGTCGGTTGAGTACAGCGACCGGACACCAGCTGTTGTTGGTTTTGTAGAGATGAATGTTCACTCCCGAGCCCGTTTGCTGGGTTTTAGAGACCTCGAGGTGCAGGATAAAGTGGTCTTGGTATCGAAGCAAGTGTCGTCTGCATAGTACGTGGTCTGTGGGTTTGTTAGAGGTGAATTCGCCAGGCCGTAAGAACCCATAGTAAGCTAAATATATGGCTGCTTGTAAGACCGTGCTGGGGAGCAGACCGAATGGCGAAGTAGCCAGAATAGTTGACATGACCCTAAAGATGGGCCCCGTAATGGGCAAGCGCTTAGTGCTGATGACTGGCTGTTGTTTCTGAATCCCCCTTAGAATGGCTCGTATAGCGTGAGATGAGAACAGTGATGGTTTCGTCGGGTCTTCAAGCGCCATGAAATGTTGAACGCCGGCTAGGTATAGCCGGATGGTGTTGTAGGATAAGGCCAGCTGCGTGTGGCAGTGTGCAGTGAAGGCCAGTACCTGTTTGATATCTGTTGGTTCTTTGCGGCAGGACGTGAGGAATTTATTAAAAGCCTTCCCAGCTGTCTGGTAGGCTTTGAGTGTGTTGCGGGAGAGGGAATTATTTATGAGTTGCGTAGCTCCATGTAGATGTTGAACTAGTCCAGGGTCAGTTGTGACCAGACGGGGATAGGGGCCGACATTGGATCGGCATCGGGAACCTGTTTGAAAAAGGAGGGATAATTGAAACGTGATAGTGCGTCAGCTGCTGAGTTGTATCTGCCGGGAATAAATTCACAGTGTATATTGAACTGATGCTGTAAAGACAGTTGTACCAACCTGCGCAGGAAGGACATGACTGCTAGGGACTTGGACCTGCCTCTGTTGATGATGTCTGCTGTGGCCTGGTTGTCGGTGGTGAAGACTACGGTTTGTCCTGTCCAGTGGTGGCCCCAGAGTTGTGCGGCTGCCACTATGGGATAAAGCTCAAAGAGGGCAGATGTTTGGGAAAAGCCGGGTATCGACAGTATCTGTTGAGGCCAGGGTCCTGAAAACCAATGATGGCCAAAAATTGCCGCGAAACCTGTGGAGGCTGCAGCGTCAGTCACCACCTGGGGTGAATGGACCGAAACCATAGGTATAAATAGAGATATGCCATTCCAGGCGGACAAGAATTCCTCCCACATTGATAGGTCCGCTATAGCTGCGGAGTCTAATTTCAAAATCTGATCAGGGTCTTGGGTTTCTGACAGAAATCTAAGCAGGCGTGATACAAATGTGCGGCCTTGTGGGATAATTCGCATAGCGAAGTTGAGCATACCTAGGAGAGACTGCAACTGTTTTTTGGTACAGCCCTTGGTGTGTGTAAACTCGTGAAGGACTGCCCTAATGCGTGTTAATTTGTCGGGGGGGAGACTGGCCTGCATTGCGCAGGTATCCAAGCTGACCCCGAGAAAGGTGATGATGTTAGCTGGACCATCGACTTTGTGCTCAGCGATAGGAACATTGAGGTTTCCAAAAATTACTCTAAGTTTGTCGAGATCTCCTGGGGGCTTGCTGGGCGGTTCTATCAGTAGGAAGTCATCCAGGTAATGGATGACTTCATGGCATTGACCCTTGTGTAATAGTATCCAAACGAGGGACTGTGCAAACGTGTCGAAGAGCCACGGGCTACTCTTCGAACCGAAGGTGAGTTTCGTAGCAAAATAATACGCTTCCTTCCATTTGATGCCATGCCAGCACCAAAGGGATGGGTGGATGGGCAGGAGCTTGAAAGCATCCGAGATGTCGGCTTTGGAGAGCCAGGCACCTGTGCCTGCTTTGATGATCGCTTGTATTGCCATGTCAACGGAGGAATATTTTAGGGAAAACTCTTCGGAGGGGATCAGAGAATTGAGACTGGGTATGTGCGAAGAATGAGGCGCAGACAAGTCGTACACCAAACGCAATTTATTAGAGAATTTGCCCTTGACAAGCCCAATAGGGCTGACTCTCCATGTGCTGAAAGGGGGGCAAGTGAAAGGGCCTATTACGTAGTCTCGATCTACCTCTGCCTGTAAGAGCTGATCTATGGCTTGTTCGTCGATGGCTGCCGAACGAAGATTGGCGCATTCGTGAGTACTGTGGGGCAGTGAAATGAGGCCGGTGTGAAAGCCTACTGTGAAGCCTTGGATAAGGTAGGTGGCCAGGGAAGGGGTGGGGTGTGAAGTGAGATACAGTCCTAACCATGAGATGTTGATTCGGCTTAGTCATGCCCTCTTGTGTTGCTTGACTTCACACAAATTCCTGGGGTGTGCTCTTTGGCATAAAGTGCAGATGTGAAGTAGACGGCATTGGCTGAAGTTGCAGGACCCATAGTTGAAGTTGTTACAGATGGCTGCCCCTCCCACGGTTCGGACTGGGCGTCCGAGTTTGTCCACCTGAGGCGTTGGTTCAGGGATCGACTGGCCCTGTACTGTACCTGAGGTAGAGGGGAACTCGAAGGGCCGTCTGATCGCCGTATTGGCGCACCAGGTGGCAGTGTGGGTGGAAGACTGGCAAATTGCACACAGAGGTGAGCGTAAGCCGGCAAAGTGGCGGCAGAAGAGCTCTGTGTCCATGAGACTCCAATCTGTCGTGATCTGGAATTGTATGAATCTGGCGGCGGCCTTGGCTGAGAAGGAACGATGCTAATCGTAGAAGGCGAAACCTCCATACTTGTGGCCCAAGTCTACCACAGTATGGAGATATAAGTCCAGCTCTTCCCGCCTGCTAGGGGTGGCTGAGCACAGGACATCTCTGAGCATGCCAAAGGCCAGGGTAAATTCGGGGACTGACAGCTTGCGGTTCAGCCTGGGGTCTTTGGCTTTAAGGACCACCGATATATCGCCCCAGGAGTAGGCCTTATTTTCTGCCAAATCATGCACGGAGATAAGGAGAGAGGCCAGGTTGATGTCCTTGCCGTCCAAAATGTCCTTCCTGATACTGGTTGGGACCAGATGGGAGGGGTAGACAATGGTGCTTGAGCCTGAGGTACCTGTAGGAAGAGGTGTCAAGGTCTAAGTTGCAGTTGGGTCGGGAACAGTCGTGGCCGGTCGGGCCTCCAGAAGTGCAACCCTGGCTTGGACGTCTGCAACTGAGGTGGAAAGAGATGACACCATCGTGTGTAATTGCGAGATGGCCGATGATATGGACTGGAGGGATGCCTGTTGGGTACTGGGTCCTGCTGCTGGTGGGGGAAAGAGGAGTTTGAAGAGCTCGCCTTTCCTCGCTGTGGCGGGGAAGGGGACACCTCTGCGTCTGAGCTCTGCCGTCAGTTTGGGGATAGTCCATCCCCTGAGGGATTGCACGCTGCCGCTTTCTGAGACCGGAGTAGGTGACAGAGGGGCCGTGAAGTCTTCACTGTCGGCCTGGGACATGGTTGCTCTGGTGAGGATCTCTCGAGCTTTATTTCCTGGTTGACTGTAACCTATTGGGGGTGAGATGAATTTCAAGTTTTTCTTTGATCCGCTGAGTCATACTTACCCAAATTATTCTCCCTTTCCCCCTTTTTTTTTTTTTTTTTTTTTTTTTTTTTTTTACCTGGGGGGATATCGTCCAACCTGGTGCAGGGTGGACCTACTGAACTTTGACTGACCTGAGGAAAATGAAAGGTGACAATTCGTGAAGGGATTGCTAAGTAACTTGAAGCAATGATTTGTATGGTGCTTGCAATCTTGTGACAATGAAATGATTCGAAATGTTTGCCTTGATTGTGAAATGAATGAACTGCATGACAGAGGTCCGGCCTGGTCGTGTCACGATTTGTTCGACCGTGAACCGGGCTCTGGAGCATGTATTGAAATGAGGCAACTGAAAATATTGGTGCTCCTGGGACGAATCGGTGCTTGTTTGATGCATCTGGATTCGAATAGGAGTGCAATATTAAATGAAATGAGAGAAATGATTGTTTTGACCGAGGCTCGAAGTGGTTGTGCCGTGTTAGCGACTGGCAACTAACCGAGCTCTGGTATAGGTATGAAATGCGATCGGAACCAGTGATGCATGCCGTGACGAATCGGTGCGTCTCAGATGCGACTGGTTTCGAAACGGTGATGCGTTGTGGGAGTGAAATGGTAGAAATTGCATGACAGAGATGTGGATCAATCCCCCGATGTCTGCGATTAGCTATGATCCGGACTCTGGAGCATGTATCAGAAATGTGGCCAATCCTGGGCACGCCGAGACGAATCGGTGCATTTTCATGCGACTGAATTCCTGTCGGAACGTGTTACGTGGAAATGAAATGATAACCATGACAGAGGTACAAATGACTGATAACGTAACTCTGGAGCATGTATAGAAATGAGGCCAATCCTGGGGCACGCCGAGATGAATCGTTGCATTTTTTTTTTTATGCGACTGAATTCATGTCGGAACGTGATACATGGAAATGAAATGATAACCATGACAGAGGTACGAATGACTGATAAAACGTAACTCTGGAGCATGTATAGAAATGAGGCCAATCCTGGGGCACGCCGAGACGAATCGGTGCATTTTTTTTTTTATGCGACTGAATTCATGTCGGAACGTGATACATGGAAATGAAATGATAACCATGACAGAGGTACGAATGACTGATAAAACGTAACTCTGGAGCATGTATAGAAATGAGGCCAATCCTGGGGCACGCCGAGACGAATCGGTGCATTTTTCATGCAACTGAATTCATGTCGGAACGTGATACGTGGAAATGAAATGATAACCATGACAGAGGTACAATTGACTGATAATAACGTAACTCTGGAGCATGTATAGAAATGAGGCCGTAATAACTGGGGCACACCGGAACGAATCGGCGCATCTTTGGTGCGACTGGATTCGAATCGGAGCGCGGTAGGTGACTGAAATGAGAAATGATTTGAAATGTCAGAAATGAGTTTAGAAATGTTTCAGAAATTATTTGAAATGTCAGAAATGAGTTTAGAATGTTTCAGAAATGATTGGAAATGTCAGAAATGAGTTTAGAATGTTTCAGAAATGAGAAATGATTGGTATCAAACTAACTTGCTTTGATAATTTACAACTTGCGACTGGCTATGGCTGTCTATCGATACCGACATGCTAGAAATGAAGCGACGTCAGCGTCGCTGTGCTGTCGAATTTGTAACATATCGAAAGTGCGAGCGATATACATTGCAGTTTGTGAGATGCGGGTGAAACGAAATTTGAACTCACGGTTTTGTGACATGATATGAAAACGAAAAGTCCGACGGGACCTTACCTGCGACAGCCAAGCCAGACGCGTGGTACAAACTAGAAACGAAAAAGCGGACTTCGAAAGTTTTGAGTACGGAGTATCGAAAACGGGAACTTGCGAGGCAAGAACTTGCGGACGCTGCTATATCGAATAGTCGGCCTAGTGACGTATATCGCGCACAGGAAACCGACAAGCACCACAGGTGAGCGGGCTGCTTAAGTACCCCCCGGGCTCCTCCCATAAATTCAGGCCACCATACTGGCCTTCCTACATATATAGATCTATATATATATATCTCTATATATCTATCTCCCTATATAATAGAGAGATCTATATATATATAGATATATCTCTATATTTCAGTATATGTATATATATATAAAATATATATATATATATATATATATATATATATATATATTATTCTGTTATACGTATTGATCTATTTATCTATATATATATATATTTTATATATATACATATACTGAAATATATTGATATATATATAGATCTCTCTATTATATAGATAGATAGATATATATATATATTTTTTATAGATAGATAGATAAATAGATAGAGATAGAGATATAGATTATATATATATATATATATATATATATATATATATATATATATATAGATAGATATATAGATCTATCTATCTATCTCTATATATCTATACATCTATATATGTATATAGCTCAATAGACACA
This sequence comes from Lithobates clamitans, assembly GCA_037952925.1. Taxonomy (NCBI): domain Eukaryota; kingdom Metazoa; phylum Chordata; class Amphibia; order Anura; family Ranidae; genus Lithobates; species Lithobates clamitans. Next base: position 4,721 of record JBBGZY010002541.1, on the reverse strand, counting down.
TCTATATATAGATATATCTCTATATTTCTGTATCTATATATAGATATATCTCTATATTTCTGTATATATATATATTAATCGGTAAATATATATATAATAATAGAGAGAGAGAGTCATCTACATATCTATCTATCTATCTATCTATCTATCTATCTATCTATCTATCTATCTATCTATCTATCTATCTATCTATCTATCTATCTATCTATCTATCTATCTATCTATCTATCTATCTATCTATCTATCTATCTATCTATCTATCTATCTATACCAATGTTTCAACAAAATGTCTTTGTTTTATTTCAGAAAACGTACGGTTTACTCGTGACTGACATAATATTTTTTAGCAGTGAAATGGTAAGTCAATTTTCAATATTAACATTTTAGTATTCAAATTTTATAGTTGTATTTTTTAATTAAAATTTTTATTTTATTTTTTTAATTTATACTATTTTTAATAGGAAAATACAGCAGTACCCACTGGATCTGTATCTAGGAGTTATAGTTCATTGACACAAGAGGAAAGAGTAAGTAATATAATCAATTTATATACATATGCACACATCTCATTTATCTTTCACCCTCTATACATAACTACAGATGTTCAAACATTTACATATTATTTTCTGTTTGTGTATGTGTGAGTATGTGTATGTTTATCTCTCTCTCTCTCTCTCTCTCTCTCTCTCAGATATATATATAGATCTATATATATATCTATCTATATATATATCTATATATATATATGTATATATATTTATCTCTATCTATCTATCTATCTATCTATCTATCTATCTATCTATCTATCTATCTATCTATCTATCTATCTATCTATCTATCTATCTATCTATCTATCTATCTATATATATATATATATATATATATATATATATATATATATATATATATATATATATATATATATATATATATATATATATATATATATATATATATATATATATAGAGAGAGAGAGAGAGAGAGAGAGATAGAGAGAGAGAGAGAGAGAGAGAGAGAGAGAGAGAGAGATAAATAGATATGTATATATATATATAGATATAGATATAGATCTATATCTATATATATATATATAAATATATATGGATATATAAACACACACATAGACACAAAAAAATCAATGTACATAACAAGGGATAGCTCTTTATGTTGTAGTATTTTTAATTCTGTTTGTGTTTGCATTCCATTATTGTTAAAAGTATAGTCTTCTCAATTTTTTTTGGTGAATATTTAATCTTGTGCTAAAATTAAAAAATAATTATTGGTGTATATATTTTTTTTTTTTAATATATAAATAAAAATTCCAAAATAGTAACGTTAACGGCCGTTCAATACAGCGCTAGTGTCAGTGACGTACACCTATACGTAACTTTGACACTCCCGCACTGCCTTCTGGACCTTGTAGGCCTGTAGACGGTAGCGAGTTGCGCATGCGCAGTGGTCCCCTTGTCCGCTCACACGTGCGGTGACGTCAGACGCCACACGTGTGTTGGGGGGCATAAGAGCGCCGGCTTCCCAGGCCGTTCCAGCGCCCAGGGACTTCTAGGACATGGATTCGCCTCTAACATCTTTACCAGATATGTCTTACATTTCATACACAGATGGATGTCTATCAAGACATCTACTGGCTTGTTATCTTACATGTCTGTTTATCCATCTAGTACTCCAAATGCAGCAATACAGACAGATGTAACTCCATATCTATCATCCGATTTATTATTGCGTTACTCCTTTTGGTAAGTGCTGCATACCTTGTCCTGTATTAGCCCCTAATATTCATATCTCTCTAAACACACTGTTGCTGGGCACATATATGCTTATGCATTTGAACATCCAATTTTCTCTTTCCTCTTCCGTTTTTATGTCTGTTATTCATAGGTATTCTATATTTGGACCCTACTTGTGATAAGAAGCAATTGCCACGTCACAAATTCAGTGTGTTCCCATGTCCTATACATAATCTCTTTAATACAAAAATTTTAAGTATTCAAATACCTTTCAACTTTACTATGGGTCTATACATTTTTATGTCCCAAATCTGGGGACTCATTATAACCATTACACTCGTCTCCCTTTCTCTATAGAAAATATATCTTGCCAGGTCCTCCTCTTTGCCCCCTGCAGCCTCTTACTGTACCCAAAGCTCGGGTGGCCGCTTCGGTAGTTCTCTGTGTCCATCCCTGGTGACGTACAGGTAGCTTCCCTCTTCCATCTTGCGGGTTTTCCAACCTGGCGGGGGGCGGGGGAAGGGGATGTTTGCCTCCTCTCTTAGTGGGGTGCAGTGTTCCATTGGTACATTTCAGGCATATGCGTGAGGGTTCATGCATGACAGCCCGCAAATATAATAATTTGTTTGCTTATTTTCACTTTTTTGGTTTATAGATACTGGATTTAATTTGTGACTAACTATGTTATAATTGGTATTGATTGTTAAAATTTTGTCTCATAGATTGTATAGTAGCGCTTTCAGACATAAACACCTGTCCCTGAAGAAGCCGTATCCGGCGAAACATGTAGGACTTTCATTATATATGTCTACGGAACTGGCTGCCACATTCCTTTGGCTGATTCCTGTAATATGCCACTACAAATGTTTTTAACTGTCTGAATCTATAATTGCACACCTCTCTGTCTTTTTTATGAATTCTCCTAATAAAATGTTTATGTTTTTTATCTAAGTTAGTTTGTGTATTTTTTGGCACCGCTATAATCCTTGCAATCCTCCCCCCCTTTATATACATCCGTTAATATTTTTTAATTTTTGGGAATCCGAAATTTTTTTTTATTAGAGAAATATGTTGATTGCACAACTTTTGGCCAGGTATCCGGCCCCTGAACACGACCGAGCTTTTCCAAGAAATCCTAATATGCCTATTACAAGGGAAGATTCAATTACTTCGCAATTGGAAGAGACACCCGAGGACAGAATTGGCAATACCGACTGGTGTTTGTGTGAGAGTTGCATACCAATGGCAACACAAATAGAATCGGTTTGTTGTCGTGAAATTTCTGAGGTCCATGGCTGTATCCCCGAGGGCAGTAAATGCATCCCAAATGCGAATATGTTCATCTCTCAAATTGCTACAGAGGAACATGTTCGCCTGATGTTCATGACGCTGCATTTGGATGATCTACCTGTCGTGGATGCCAACAACAATAGGTAAATTGATAAATGATACTGTAATGAATGAAAAAAAAATGTAAATAAAATTACATATTTTTTAGTGCACATTTTTTATTTTATTTTTTTTACAGGCGATTGAGGAAAACGGCCTACCGGGCATTCATAGCTTGGATATATGGGTTTTTAGGGAAGGGCAACAGAAGAGTCATTCCATCTTGTGCCGTAAAAGTAGTTAGAGAGGTTTTCCCAGATCCAAACGGCTCTTACGTGGGTTTTCTTTATTCCGACGATTACGATGCCTCAGAGATGGCTTTTCATTAAAGTTTGATGAACATATTTATATGCAAATTTTTTGTTTTATGTTATATTTGTTTTTATGTTGACAATTTTATTTGTTGTTTTAAATAAATGAGTATTTTATTATAATGTTTTTTGATTTTTTTTGGTCAACTACATTACATTTTAATATTAGCAGTGTCAGTAAACATTCTTTAAAAGTTTTTATTTAGTACAAAATATTCTGAATCATAAATTATTTATAAAAAAGTTTTATTAATGTAATAAAATATGATCAATATATACAATAATATCGTAATCTTTAAAAGATATAAACTCATGCATAAAAACAGCAATGTAATTTTTATTGGGTTTTAAATATATTTTCTATCAACACTATAAATAAAAATATGTTATATGGACATATGATAATTCACTTTATTTTTTGTCCAGTGTTGGAAAACGTGTCATATGTTCCTTTACAGCAGTACTGGTTTCTGGCCTTTCTACCGGAGCAATGTTTTTAGGCATTTCTGGATTTTTGGGTTTCCAAGAAGAGATTAGGGTTCCATCAACAATGCTAATCATCTTGCAAAGCATGTGGATGGCATGTTCATTGTCCATTTTTTGAAATACATTCCGCACTATCCACTTCTTTCTACCTCTTGGGAACTCCAAGTTTTTTTGTTCCACTAAAACTTCAACACCACTGTCATCTTTTTTTTTTGTCAGAGCCGGTTTACGTATCACATTATGATTGTGGCTTAATGCCGCCAATTTTGTCCTTGCATCCATTGAATCAAATTTATAATGAATTCGTTTAGGACGATATTTTAGAATCATACTGTGATACGTTTCTATCACACCAGTCTGACAAAGAAAATTAAGATGTTTCATGTATTTTTCTAATTTAGGATCCAAAATAATTGTGGATAATGCATGAAATGCAGGTGACTGTTGGATTAACCAGGGAACCTTTGGATCATCCACATTAATCTCATCGTGTAAGCATCGGTGTTCTATATCGCCAATTTTCCATACATGCTCATTTACAATATGATGTAATAGAGAATGCCATAGTTGTTTAAAAACTTCATCGTTTCCTTGACAAGCTCTACTACACCAATAAAAATGGTTTAGTATGGGTCCAATCCACGGCAAAATTGGACTATAAATTTTTTTTTGGAAATTTGCATCAATTTTCTTTTTAAATTTTTTGCATAATGCCAAATGTCGAATTGATGATTTATATTTTTATATTTTTCATTTAATAATTTAGTTATGCCAGTGTGACGGTCAGTT